>UXGD01002754.1:0-23930 GCA_900474315.1 Torymus auratus | reverse complement strand
ATTTGAGTAAAAAAAATTTTTATGTAATTTGTCTGATTAATAAATAGAAAAAAAAATTAAAAGAAAATAAGCGCATAAGATATAAGACGCATCGGTTCAAAGTTAGACAATGAAATTGCGATAGGTATTAATATCTTTGTTTGAAAAAAAAGAAAAAAGTTTTATTATTGAAGTTTTTTAGCATTTTTTTTAAATTTATTCTTAGAATTTCAATTGATTAAAAGGAACCGAAAAATTATTTTGAGAAAGCTAAGTGCCAAAGAATTGGCAGCGTCTTTTTACAATAGTTCGCATTGTCAATCCAATGATAATCATACTGTAACATTGGCTACGATAATGCTCGCCCCTTATTTACACGTAACAAAGAATAATAGCCATAGCCGAAAAGAAATTTTGAACAATGCTGCAGCATGAGCACACGACCGGATCCTCGTAAAACATCAGTTCGACGATGTCTCCATCTTTGGCAATATCCCTTATAGAATATAATCGCATTACTCCGAAAGCACAGTCATAAAGCACGAACGGTTTCGTTTTCTCTTTGAAAAACGAACGAAGAGAGAAAGAAAGATGAAGAAGGAAGGGAGGTTCAACAAATCCAGCGAAATAAAGTCGAATCTTGGAGTTACCACGTGCGGGAGAGAGAAAAAGTTAGCTCGAGGCGCGGGATTATACGGGGCGCGCGCAGGGCCGGAGCCGGTGGCGTGAATCATGAAACAAACGGTATGTAAATCCGCGTAACGGAGCCTTTTATTCCCGCCGTAAAAAGATCGATAAAGTCGCAGAGGCGGGAGGAAGAAGATTCTCCCTTCCCCATCTCCCCCTCTCTCTCTCTCTCTTCCTCCGGAAAAATGACGGAGCATATACATTGTCGTCGCCGGGAATGAGGAATACGAGGGGGATGCAAAACCTTTCCGAGAAGTCGGAGATCCTTATCTCACCGAGCTCGTCGTCGTCGTTGTTGTTGTCGTTCGGCAAGAGAAATATGGTGCTTGAAAAAAAAATATTAATAAGCCACGTCGCCTGCGCAAGGCTATGGTTTGTATGAAAAATATATTATATAAGTTGAAAAATTAATTGTGCATGGCGCGCGGACTGATGGTGGGGAACTTTTTCGCGCGCTGTGCGAGGTTGTTATGTAATGGATGGTTGCGATGAGACATGTCACTTGCACGATGGTTGTTACTCTATCAGTTTACTGGGAGAGAAATTAGTCTTTCGGAACTCTAATCAGAAACTGTTTCTGTGATTGTGTATTTGGAAACGTGGCGGTCAAGATGTGATTAATCAATATTTATAAAATACTAATGTTTTGAAGTGCGTATATTAATTTTGGTTCCATAATTCAAGTCAGTCTATCAATTTTCCTTGACAAATCACGCAAAAATATTGTTTTTAAGTTAATTCATTTTTTTTTATTTGTATAAAATAATATTCGAAAGTATCTTTATGTTATGTATTAGTTATATGAAGACATATCAAATCATATTTAAAATATAAAGTTTAATAAAAATTTCTTTTTACACCGAATTATGTTATGTTTTCTTGTGACTTGCAAATATGATATCTGGTACATAACACTATAATATGCAGTTTTAATTAGCATTTTTATACTTTTCTCCATCACTGCTAATACAAACGTTCTTAAAGTAGTAATTA
The DNA here is from genome assembly GCA_900474315.1 of Torymus auratus. Taxonomy (NCBI): domain Eukaryota; kingdom Metazoa; phylum Arthropoda; class Insecta; order Hymenoptera; family Torymidae; genus Torymus; species Torymus auratus. Next base: position 22,271 of record UXGD01002754.1, on the reverse strand, counting down.
TTACAAAAAAGAACGCTTTTAAAACATAATTACACCAACTTACGCGCACTGACGTTACAAAAAAAAAGTTTTGCACTATTAAGGAACCAACAATCTGCAACTATATGGAAAAAAAATTCTTTTCACCCCTCACACACATATATCATCCTAAAAATATCCAGTTCATTTCTTTAAGTTTCCTCTACATTATGGCCCCGCGCGTCTTTTTCCTTTATTTTTTACTCCATCTTCTTATATAACTACGCGCAATCATACACGTAAGAATCCCCGGGGAAAATTATTTTCCACCGCGGGGTGAGAAAAGGTTATGAGAAATCGTTCTCCATATTGCTCGGAATGGATCGCCTCCACACTTTATTCTCATGCCCCGCGTGGTATATATATTCGCTTTTTTTCTAACTTCTGAGGGAAAAAGTTTCGTCATCCGACCCCCGTTTTCTCCGCGCGACGCGTCATTTTGAAAGCAGCACATGCGGCTTGCTTTACGCGCTGACGAATGTGTTTCGTGATTGCCTAAATGCCCGAAGAAAGAAGATAAAAAGCGGAGAGTCTGAAAAATAGTGGAAGGCCGTGATGTAACCATTTTTATCGTCAACAACATAGCCGCTTCAACCCGGAAATGCGGATGTGCTTCAGAAATGTTTCCGTGTGATTGTATAATTAGATAATTAATTGGCCTGATTCTTAAAATAAAATACATCTGTTAACATTTATATCTAATTATGTGAATTTTCTAATATACAAGTTATTATTATCCGACTATAATAACTAATTTGGTTATAGTTGAAGTAATATTAACATAAGATAATTCTGATTTTTCTAAAAATTGTTTTTCATCATTAATTTGTTGAAATTTGCTTATTACTCTTATATTTTTTCATGATTCAAAGTATATCTAAATTAAAGATTTCGTAATTAATATAATATTTAAGATCACAAAACTCAGATCATTTTGATGATATTAATAGATATAGTTATGATCTATTGATTTATTATTTCAATAATTATTTTCCTCTCATAAAATGACAATAATCCGAATTAATTTTTTGTTTCCGCATTATTAACACACAAAATCGAAAATTTTGCTGTTAAAAAATCTTCTTAACGATCTTCGAAAACACATTGTATGTTCAGCACATTACCTATAGATAGAGATGCCGAAGCTCTGCCATCTAACGTTCACACGTCTCTGTTTTATTCCCAGACACTCCGCGAGAACAGCGACGGTGATCGATTTATGCCTTGTTAACTCGACGACGCTGTACCAAAAAAAAACGCCAGCTAGCGCGAAATTGTAAAAACGCCGTTTTACGGTCAATTTTCCGGAGCGGCCGCCACTACGGCACCACACACATACACACGGCGGGAAAATGTTTCGCTGTGGGCCCCATATAATCCCCTCCGCGCTATAGTCTTGCTATATACAGTTTACACTGTAAACAAGGCTCCCAGTGCTGAGGAAATATTATTGCAAAGGGTTAGCGCGGCTACCGTGCGGGCGAGTCTCCCAGGTGAGGATAATGGCCGAAAGCTGACGCTCCGAACGGCTCGAAGGTGCAATAAGCGTGGGATATATATTCGGATTCGACGCGATGTGTTTGGATTTTTGACGTTTGGCGGCAGTGGCTGCGGGTATTTAAGCGCTCGTTCGCTTTTGTGCCGAGCTGTTTTGGGATAATATTTTTTCAAGACGACGGCTCGCTGTTTGGCCGTCATTGTGGGTAATTGAGTCGTCAAATATTTGGCTTTGTCGAAATTTAACTTTCTTATTGGTATATGAGGTGACGATGTTATGATTTGTGACGGATCTTTTCAGCATGATTTTATCCAAAATCTTTATGTGTTTTTTGTAATCGAATAAAGCTATTAACAAATATCAAAGAACCAACTATAGTTAATTCGTCATTGAACAGTAATTTGTCAAGTTTCCGGTATAAATTAAACGCATTATTTGTACAGCGCTTCCGCTCCACGGAAACATAATTCAACTAATATATAGCCAGTGAACTTTTATGCGCACACCTCGAGCGCCACCCACTGAAACAAAACGCTTTCCAAACCCCATATGAAAAAAATGTACTTTTACAGCTTTAAAAGCGCATCCGCGAGGGTATCGAATCGCATCCGCAGACTTTTACGATTCTCTCTCGTCAACGCCTCGTTTATGTGAACTCTCGTCTTCTAAGTGTCCCGATGCGCGCGTGCGCGACCTCAAACGACGCGCATGCGCCTCGAGAGAACTGCTGCAGTACGTACATAAAAGCCTCCGATTGACGCGCATCTGTTCCGCTCTCTCGCTGTCCGTCCGTCGGTGTGTTTTTACGGCTAATCTCTCGCTATCTCGAGCCACGCCTTTTGTTCCCGAGCGCATGCATACGAGTCTTCGGGTGAAAAGTCGTAAAAGTCCGAAAAATTTTCTCTCGCGCGTTACGTTTTCCATTTCTCTCCGGGAGAGGGAGAGTATATTGAGAGTGCTGAAGAAGAGAAAGAGAGAGAGAAACAGATTTCTTTCGGCAGATACACGCACGTGCTTCAGATTTTGTCAAAACTCTGATTGATTTACGGGGACGGCTTGAGTGGCTGGTTATATGTATAGCGCTCGTATTCTAATTGGCGCGTAATATTTCCGAGAGGGCCTTCTCGCCGGGAATTACTTTTTTAACACTCACGGACCTGCAGCTTGTTTGTATTTTTTTTTCTTTGAATCTTCACGAGGAGAATATTATTTATTTATGCTTTTGACTTTGGGAGTGCGCTTTATTTGAGTTATATAGAGCATCCAAAACTTTAGATTTTTTTAAAATCAAAGAACTACTTTTTATTATAGTGCACCCTGGAAATATTGACGTTTACTGAAATATTATTTTCAAATTGTAAACAGCAATTGTTAGCCATGTAATTTATTTTTTATTTGCGAAATTGTGTTTTACAATATAATATATTGGTTATCATAGTTATTCACGTAGACATTCAAATGAATTTGATTTTTTTTTAAGAAAGAAGTTTTTATTTTATTATGAAACAAATTAGCACGTAACTGATACTCTGCTATTCCTTCAAAGTGCAACCAATTCCATTTAAAATAATCAGAACAAACCACTCTATTTTTGACAACGCACTCACGGTAATGCCCCACCGATGCTCGCGATCTCCACTTAATGCAAATATTAGAAGAGAATATCTTAATCGAGTTTATTATTAGACCACAGATCCTTACATACACACCCTTCCGCACGAAAATCACCTCGGTCGTAAAACCGCGTATACACACACGCATGATGTGTGATATCAGTCGGGTGGTTGACTCCGCGGGGAGGAAATAACGGAGATTCCTCTCGCGGTAGTGCTAAGTGGCGTGTCCATCGACAGGCCGTATAATCCGAGCGCCTCGTCGTTAAAAGTAAAAAGCTCGCCGCTTCAGCACCGCGCTGCTCGCCCGACGACTGACGCTTTCTATCTCGCTCGGAGTTCTCGAATGCGTATACACATGCGGTTCCAATTCTGGAGCGAGAGTGTTTAGAAGGAGGTGAAGGCGTGTTTGGCGTCATTTTGATGATGTTTCGCCGAGTAAGTATGGGGGTCTTTGATGTTTAATGGAATCGCGAGGTGCGTTACGAGTACTTTATACTAAACTTTTTATATAAGGTTCGTCTGAATTCACTAAGGTAAATGTACCAATCATTGGCCATCTTAAGAGCCTAAAGTTAGACAGTATAGAAATTTTAGGTGTACAAACACTAGTAAATCTAAAATAACAACTATATAGTGCTAAATCGGTCTTCATATCGTCAAAAAAACCTTTAAAAAGCATATTTAATAATTTTATCATAATAAGTTAATGAAATACTGACGAGTATCAATGCACCAGTCGTTGGCCACTATAGCAAAAAACTGTTCCTAATGTCCAAAACTTTTGCTCCAATACTTGGCCTCCATACTTTATACAATACAGTATATAATCTCTGTTAATTGAAAATATGTGATAAATCTTTAATTGTCAACTTACATAAACTGTTGTCTGTAAACTGTCTATTTAAACATGCAATGCAACAATGTTGCTTAAAATATACCAGAATATATTTTACTTGAATATAGGAATACTTGGTAACCTATCTTTTCGTGTATACTTATGTGGATACTATTTGGGCTGGAATTATCTTGAATCTTAAGTGAAGGTACCAATAGATGGCTGCCAAAGCACAGCTGTCAACACAAATTGTAATTTATCTTCATAAAATATAAATCAGACAACTCAACGCGTTGTTAGTTACTAAAAGCTATATGTCTAGATTACATTTGAATAAGAAAATAATGTATTTGTATTAATGTAATTTCAGAAACATACTATTAAGTGCATGCGGTCACTTTTTGGGACTGGATTTTTCATGGCAAAGTATTGGTACTTTTACCTTACGTTAGAAACATAAGTTTGTAAAAACATTTTTTAATACAAATGACTCATTATATAAATCATAAATTTTATTGTTTATTATTACAAAAAATGTATATGTATTTTATTTTACAACAAATTCATTTATTTTCAATATTAACTTTAAATACAATCAAAATAAAAGTTACTTTTTCAAATAATTTCTTGCATAATATTAACGTTTCAAGTAATTTTGTAAAGTACGTATGTATTTCTGTTACTACTGTAATTTTGTATTTATTACAATGGTATACTTTTCCTGGCTTTGCGTAACATAAAAATTATTCTAAGTATTGGAAGTATGAAGTAAAATCCATCTCTCAGTCTGCACTGTAATTTTGAAATTGAATCCTCTTTTTTATCATTCATAAAAACCTGAGGCAAATTTTTACCTTTTTTCTTCTCCTTTGGAATTCGCTGCATCCTTTCCTTAAATGCCAAAACTTTACAAAAAATATATAACATTTGTTTAAATATAAATGTTTCCGCAAACATATAAAATTAATAGCTTCTTTATTGGCAACTTTCTTTGGTGAAGTCGAAAAAATTTTCTGAGGTAATTTTGTCAAGTAGCTGAGCTTCGAGTTTGGAATATTTTCATTCCAATTCATTAAAATAAAATGCGGTGTATATTTTACGGAATTTTAAAGATTCCTGCACTAATCGGTGATGACTCACCGACTTGAAATAATTATATGTTATCAATAATCCTGACAATCATTTCGTCATACTTAGCTAATATTAGCTCGTGTACATACCGGATATATCACAATAAGACAGAGCTTAATTTATTTTTATTGTTTTACTTCTATATCGTTACCCTGATACAACCCACAACGCTACACATTTTCATGAACATTACCGACACATGTTCCACGAGTAGTACCAACCACATCACTATCTTCATCCGAAAACAAAACGCCTCAGCCCTAAAGGGTTGCCTTTAGGCACCCGCTTACCGCACGCACACATAGCAAACACATATAGCACAGAAGGAGCAAATAACATATCTCCTCCTTTCCTATCCCCCGTCCGAAAAATTGACTTCTCGGCTCATCCCCATCGAAACGCACAGGACAACTCTTCCCTTACTTATGTATGTCCCTCCCCGCCCTAATGTGAACCACGCGCGCGCGACATACGGCGCTCGAGGCCGATTTTCCAGCATCTGCAGCCGACTATTATATACATACATATTGTTCCTGTATAAACCATCGCGCGAGCACACGTTTTAATAATAATATATGCACGCGGGCGGGCGATGAGGCGAGAAGAAGGCCAATGAGTGGCTCTCTCTCTCTGTCTCTCTCTCGCGCGTACTTTAAAAGGTATGCGCACACGCACACGCGCGTCAGGGGGATAATCTCGTGCGCTCGCGCGCGTTATGTGTTGGAGAAAGAGAGGGAGAGAGAGAGAGAGACAGAGAGGTTTAACAAGGGTCTGACAGGCTCGTTGCCGTTGTTATTTATCGGTTATGTCGGCACATCTCTCCCATCTCGACGCGCGCGCGAGCGCAGGAGGAGGAGGAAGGAAGGGAGACAGAGAGTTAGAGGTTTCTGTCTCTCTCTCTCGCTCGCTCCTCATTCTTTTTATCTTCATATCGTTCAACTTCGTCCCTTTCCTCCTTTTACGCTTTCCTCTTCCTCTTTTATTTCTCATCGTCGGGATTCCTGACCCCCCTCCTTCCTTTCTCGCACTTTACACTGTGTTTCTTAATGATTTGTTTTATTTCGCTTAGTTTCCTATTTCTATATACACACACAATTCAATCTCTCTCATATCTCTGCGAGAGGCGTTATATAAATTGAGTATTCAACTTCACGAGTCACATTTCATTAGTGGATTAATAAACTTGGCTGAAAATATATTTAGCCACTTTTATACCCAAACGAATGTATCAATATAGCTATTTCAAATATAACAGTATATAATTTGAAATGTAGTAATAAGGAAGTGATAGGATACATTTTTTGTAATAAGGAGTTTATACTTTCATTCATGAAGTTTAAAATTACGTTTGATTTTTATATTCGTTTAATAAAAAAATTACCATAGTATTAAATAAATCTCATTATCGCAAAATAAAACTTTTAATAATATACTTATAAAAGTTTTTCCTATTTACTCACAAAGAAAATTTTACGTGAACATAGAATAAACTATACTAAATTTATTATATTCCTTGTATTATTATCCGTAGGTTTACAGCATTACACCGTTTTATACAACGACTTCATACAACGCAAGCCTCTCATTGTCCCGTACAGCAATTTCCACCCTTACACAACGCCGTCCAATAAACAACGACACGCATTCAACTCCTGAAACCGTAAAACGACGTGCGTTACGCATACATGCGCCCAGTGGCAAAACGCGTCTGTCTCCCTTGGATATTACAAATGGCGACGAATAAATAGGGCGGGCTGCGCGATCTAATGGAGCGCGATGCAGTAGGGGAGGGGGGAGCTGGTATCGCGAGGGGAGGAAATTCGATGGTACTCGCGCGGGGAGAAAAAGCCGGAGAGACGCGGAAATACGATGATGACGGTTACGCCCGGTATATACATGCATGGTAAAAGTGTGATGTTATGTATAGGGAGAACGAAATTTACGTCCGTCGCGGGGCTCCTCCTATTTTCGCGCGAGCTCGTAATAATAAGCGTATTGACGACTGGTTTTGCGCGTACAAGGAAGCGCGTATTTTTCGGATTCATACACGCGGCTGTTGTAGGCCTTGGTATTCGTATTCAATGTTTGTTCTTTATGGTGTTACGTGGGGGAAAGTGTTATAGATGTTCTTTTTCTTGCTATGGATTTTTTTTGTAAGATGTAACCGCGGCTGAAATATAGCTCGATTTGCGTTATTGTTGATTTTGGTAGATGATGGTTACGGAGAAGAATGAATTGTATTATGTTAATAACAATTTTGTAAATTCATTTTCAATTAAGAACAGTTACATACAAAATTAAAAACAAGAATATCAATCTCGATATACCTACCATAAATATGTAAAAGCACCTCTGAACTAAACATTTTCGTGAATCTGTAAAGTTAGAGTTAAAATGAATATCCTGATTTTTGATAATTTATTAACATAAATGTTGGGGTCCCATTTACAAGATATTTTTGAAAATATACTTGACCAAATAGTTTGTTTATAGTTATTTTAAGTTAAAATTTAGAACACGCAGAATCACGAGCGCCAAAACCATTCTATTAAATTTTAAGAAAATAATACAATTTTATAGTCAGAATCAGTGCATATAAGCGTATATGGATAAAAAATGAGATAATGCAAATATAATAGTAAAGTATAATATAAGATAATAGAATTCATGAAGTTGAATATCAATGCCAGTACATAGACATTTATATATTTAAATTTTTCGTTAAAATCTTGATAGCTTCAACTCGTTTTATCACTGCATAGGTATAAAAATGTAGTACAAAGAACAGATCCACTTTGAAAAAGCCAATATACGCTCAAGCAATATCACCAGCATGCCACCTGCGAATCGTAAAAATTTAAAACCATTCCGGTCCAGCTACCCCTAACAACCAATCGGTCCCCTCATCATCCGCGCAGTTTCGAAAATTTGGAAACGTACTACACGCCCTCGCAAAATCCCCCCAATATCATCGCGCACCCTCGTCGCCTCCTAAATCAAGTCATCAACCCGCAGGGCGGCGAAAAAAAGCTCGAACCCCCCGAAATCGCAGACTAACGCCCCTCGATCAGATTTGCACTCTCCCCTCGCGCGCGCCCATCCCGCGGGACTTGTCGTCGTCGTGCACCGCGAGCGCTCCGTCGAGACCATATACCCATAGGTTTATATATATGTTGTATATAAATACGTATACACGTGCGCGCGTGCGAAATGGAAAAATTTACGAGCGCGGTTTGCGCGTTTAATCGTTTTCCATCGGTCGGGCAAATGACGCGCGCAAAACTAGATTATCGCGCGAGTTATGCGTCGCTCGCGAGATTGTTGTTTACGTGCAGTGGCGGTCCGGTTGATGGGCCGCGATTACGCCTTGTTTCCGGGGGCCGCCTGTGTTGCACACCCATGCGCGCACACTTTTATCGTGCCTCGGGGAATGATTGTTGTATGCAGATGCGGCTGATTACATAGGTGTATGCGCGCTGCGCGGCGGCGAAATGTTTTTCATTAAAATGCGCGCACAATGGACGCCGACGACCCCGATGACTGTGTTGCTTTTGTTTTTTACTGGGGGGACGGCGTTGATGAGGATTGGGCTTTGCTGGCGCTGTTTATGGATATGAATTTTGATGTGGACGCGAGTTGTTGCTTTTGAAATGAGCTGGTTTATTGCGTAGAATTTATTTCGGAGATTTTGACAATTTTACGTGAATATTTTAAAGTGTCTAAAAAAAAGGTTGCGTTTAGAAATTTAATTGTTTCTATACGTATATTCAGATCAAAATACATATAAAAATATACAAGCAATCAAATTCTTTTCTTTCCCGTATAGGACAGTCTGAATTGTCGGAAGATTTCCCAATTTATCAATATAAAATTAACTCTACATATATTTGCTCAACAAGTTTTGTAAAGATTTTGAAATGTTAGCATCGTTAATATACTTGTTTTTATGTTGTAAAACTTAAATACATTATGGGAGCGTGTACTTAAGAGTAATATTTGAGTATTTCAGTAGAAAATTAATTTTGATAAAGTAAGAAAGAGGTAAAAATAGAGTTGTAAAACCATAATCATCATCTCTATTATCCCACTGTCGTTATATTTATAACTTCATTAGCCGCCCAATTATAGAAACATTACTTTTCACGCACTATATAATTAAACATAATAACTCACGCAGTTAGCCAATTTTAATTTATACATCGTCGCAATTACAGCACTCTAGTGCTATCCGGAAATCATTAGAATAATGGAAATTTATGACACACCGCCTCGAAGAAAAACCTGGAAGCCATCCATTCAATTATTTCCCCAACACGTCTGCCACGAAAATAAAGCTATACGAAAAAGCAGACGACGCTCCAAACCAGGCGCGGTACCTCTATCACGCGCACACGCAGATAAGCGCGTTTTTAAAAAAATCACCTATCGTTAGGGGTAATATGAGCACGCTCGGGCGCTTGAGACGAACAAGAAAAAAACCACCGTGTGTACGGTGTGGAAAAATAAGCTAAGAATAAGCACGAAAAATAGGGGTAGCCACTATACAACACGGAGACGTGGAGGCGCGCACATATAAGCGTTCCGGGAAGAGATTTAAGATGAACCGCGCGGGCGGGAGGGGGGAAAAGGTATAAATGAGGTGGCGGCGAGGTTCGATACGTTATTTTCGAGCCTACGCCGAGCACGCGCTTTTTTATACACACCGAAATAACATTTGAAATGCGCTGTGTAAAAAGACACCCGAACAAGAGAGAAAGAGCGCCCAGATTATATCTGCGTAGAATTATGTCTTTATTAGACCAGTGTATCTCTCCCTACCCCTCGTCGTCGATGTACCTACATAACGGTACGCGTTAGTGATAATGCGTAGGCGAGCGTTATATATTAGAAGCGAAACGAATAGAGAGAGGGAGAGGGCAGGTGTCCCGCGGGTTTGCACACGCGTGCGAACGTGTGAAAAGGAGCAAGTTCGAAGGAGGGTGAGAGTCTTGTTCCGAGGGAGAGCCGTAGAGAAATATAACTCTTATAATGATGGTTGCTGATCGCATGTGGCGATGGGAAAGACGCGAGCGCGATTGCAATTGGGTGGTTTATGTATATTGGTGGTTCTGTCTGTGTTTTCAAGTGATTGCATAAGTGTGGCTGTTTGGAAAATCGATAATCGCGATGTAAGAATGAAAATTGTTGCGGTTTTCGAATTGACGCTTGTATTTTTATGTGTATTTTTATGCCTATTCAAGAGAAGGGTTCGCGTAAGGAATTTTTATTCTTTTCATGTGAAGCTTATAAGGATATTATATAATATTGCATATAACTATAGATGATACCAATTATTGACTAAAAATATAAATTGACATCAATGTTGGTATAAATATGTACAATATTGTACATTTCATCCAACTGAAATAAATACTTGTTATTAGCATAATCCGCCTAAAAGTATTAATTTCACTTTAACACAGTTAATGAGGTGTTTCTTAAATAAAAAAGAAATGAAGACGTCGACGTGTTGAATAACATTATCATAATTAGTTTTTGCTATGTTGATTTTCCTCATATATTTTATAATTACACCTTTACAAAAATTATATGAAAAAAATCATTGAACGATCGTATGACATATTTATCTCGATAGCTATTCGAAAAATTCATACCACCTAAACTAAAGAAAAATATCTTAATATTATTAAAAATGATCAGGTTCTTAAATAGCGAAAAGAAAAAACCCACCGATCTCCAAAGCGGATAAAATCGTTAAAAATATGGAAATCACTTTTTTGTCATTACACACCTCGTTATCAAAATACAAGCCTGCGGACGACACGTATAATACTACTATATTTATATAACACCCTCAAAAAAAGGAGGCAACCTATCTCACGTCTACATCTCTCTTCCTTTCTTTCCTCTCTGATCCCGCGTTTTTGTTTAGCCGAAAAGCAAGGAGGCGCGCGACGACGAGAGATGAAGACGAGAACGGGAGCAGCGCACAAAGGGGATGTCACGCGCGAGCGCTGGATTTCTGAGAAGGGGCGAAAAAATGGCGCGCGTAACGGAACCGGCAAAAAAGCGCGGCTCGAGACAGATTTACGGCCGCGCGCCAATCAGGATCTCTCTCTCCCTCTAAGTCGCGCGAGTGCAATTTCGGCCGATTTACCACCGCGCGGCGTGTGTTTTCGCGCGATCGTTTCTTCCACTCGTGTCGGCGCGAACGTAATTGTGGGAATTTCTGTAGTAGTGGCCGCGGTTGTTCGAGGCTGAGTATATATATATACACGGGGGCTCGTTGTATCTGTAACAGGAGCTACGGCGGTCGCTGTTTTCAGAGGGAGAGATTTTAGATGGCACGAGTTATTGGCATGTAGTTGAGCTCTTGACAACTGGGATTTTCAGGGAGCTTTGGATTTTCGTAACGTTTATCCTTTTTCAGAGGTTTTTGACTGAATAATGTGCATTCCACACTGGCGTGGGGATTCTTTTTTTTTAATTATTTTATCGTAATTTGATTTTGTATTTTTGAATTTAATTGAATTATTTATTTATTTATTTTCTTTTTTGTCTATTCGACATAAATATAACGTTCAGATAAATACTAATTTTTTGGCAAATTAGATCCTCTCTATAATTATAAAATTTATTTTATTAATTAGAACAACGTGTACATCTTACAAATTGCCTTATAGTGAAGCCACAATCTTTTATCTACGCGTAAAAATTCGTTAATTACCGTCGAAGAACTGCATGTATAGTTAAGAGGAATATATTAAGAGAAAAAAAGAATACTATGGGAAAGGCAAAAGAAAAACGAAAAACAGGAAGAGAGCGAGAGAGAGAGAGATGAGGACCGAGAGATAACCGAGAAGACAGGACTTATAACGCTGTAGATCACGACGAAGACGATAACTTCGTTCAGGCACGATCATTAACTTTTTTCTCCAAATTTGTATATATAATCCTTCTTCCTGGAAAGGCGCAGCGGAGGCGGAAAGACAGCCTGATATTGAGCCGTCGAGGTAATGTGACGAGCGCTGCAGCTCGTTTCGTTCGATTAGACAAAAAACTTATTAATAGGCGTTCGTGCGCGCCGGGATTTATCGTCGTAAATCAAGATAACCGCGCGCCGCGCGCGAGAGAGAGAGAAAGAGAGAAATTAAAGATCGTTGTCTGCGTTAATAATGAGCTATACGATCGCACGCGCAAGCATAATTTGCGGGGGGACTGTATTAAAACGTCGTAAACCAGCCGGGCCGTGCGTGAAAAAAAGCTATACTTTTTTTCATTAAAAATATTTCGCAGAGTAGGCGACAGAGGAAACGAAGTTGATCGCTCGGGTATTAAAAGGTTAATTCGGACGTTGGATTTGAGAAAAAGTGATAATAAGCACCTTCGCGCGAGTAGCGCAACACGTGAAAGGTGATTTTTAGATGAATGGTGAAAATAAGACAAGGTGAGTTGGTGCGTATATAATATGTCGCGTCGTGTGTGTGTATCAATTATTATGTGCGTTTGTAATAATTTATGTGATTATTTTGTGAGATTTATTACTGCAACTGTAATCGCTTTTTCTATGTGTAAGATATAGGCAATCATTTAAACAAATGTTTCTTAATTTGCTTGTAAGCATATCTCAATTTTGATGAGCGGCATGAGATCCAGAAATACTATCATTTCTAGTAATTATTTCATGTGTAATTATTAACATTTACCGTATTATTTAAAATTAAATAGTCAAGTGTATAATAATATAATTATTATTATTTTAATAAATAATTATGGATGGATAATAAATAATATGGAAGGAAACATACTAGCTATTCGAAGCTTGCATATACGCTCGCTTTGTTTGAATTGAGAAGAATGCATTTTAATTTAACAGTTCATTAAATTTTCTTTAAACCCAACAATTGAAGATATTGATTATTGGGAATTAAAAATGCATAAATTTTTGAAATGCTTGAATTCCAATTTCACATTTGATATGATTACAAAGTAATGCATATTCGACAAAAGATCTAGTTTATTTTCAAGATTTTTGGATTTGTTAATAAAGTTATAAAAACAAATTGTTTTAAATGCGTGTGTAAAAAGCGACAGTAAATTATGATTAAAATAATAACGTTGAACAATATCACAATGGCTCACTAGCGGATTAAGACGTTTTACTTCGCAAATCGATTGGGCATAAATATTTTATTGCATATCAAAACAATAGTGCATAATGAATAAACATCTAAATATACGTGACCGTTACACAATAATGTTTTTTAATCTCGTGTGAATAAAACCGATCTAAAGCCAATAAAATTTGAGAACGATTGTTAGTTATCACATTCATATTAAATTGATTGAATGGAAAATTAAATCGGTTACTAATCCTTACGACTGGTATAATGTTATTTTTATTGAAATTAAAAATTAAAACGTTTATTTCACGCTTTAATATGCACATACGAAGATAATAAAGCCGTTTTTATAGTGAGTTTTGAGCGCACAAATTGTTTCTCGAGTATAATCTCAATTTATGAGCATACATCTCTATTGCATATAAACTTTATTATTATTGATTCTTTAATATGGAATTTAAGATGTTAGAAAGTAGTTTTCGCCTGAATATAAGAACGTAATGCCAGTATTTCATTATTCTTTTAAAATTCTTCTTTATTCGCACCGAAAAAAACTTTTGCGTGGTAAAAATATAACTGACACATTTATTTTCAATGACATATTCTTATTATAATAGAGATCTATATCCTCTAAAGGCTCTTAATTTTAACATTTCAATTCTTTAAATATTTAAATGAATTAAATTTCTTGTGTGTAACTCATGAGGTTACGCACCCGGAAAGATTAATTTACAGTAAAATAAACTTTAATGATCTTGACACGCCTGTTCTGCATTTTTCATTGTCTTGTTCGATTTCAAGCTTTCTCGATTCTTCGATTCTTCTCTACACGTTATATTATATAACAGTAGCAATAACAAAATTTATTAAGAAACGTAACAGATTTAATTACATTGATATTTCGCACCTTTTTTGGAATAAAAATATTTTGTAGCAAAAATCGCAGAAAAAATGATTGAAAAATTAATAATTTTCATGTATGCCATTTTACTATATAAATTATAGATATTCGAAGAAAGTCTGTATCAGCGACATTAGCTCATTCCAGCACACCTCTGCAATTGTTTCTCAAACTAAGGATAATCATCAGCCTCGCGGTACCCGAACACATGCACGAGGCACTCGAGAACGCCATAAAAGCCAACAATCGTCCCAAAAACCACTTCACTGGCAACCGGCAAAAGGTATACAGTACAATAGAGGCGCGCAGCCCGTCCCAGACCATTGTCCTCAATGACTATTTGAAATGGTATCATAGCCGGGCCAAGAAAGGGCCATCGGGCGGTCCTCTCGAGTGTCTCCTCATTATTCTCGCGAAAACGGCTTTTCGGTCGTCTCACACGCACGCGCGCCTCGTGACAAACGAGCGTCGGTAATGTCCGGAGTATCGACTCTCTCTCTCCCCCGCTCTGCCCTCTTTTCGAACTCTCCGCAGGAGGTTTCCCTCTTTTCGGGCGCGCGCCTTGAATGGAGTTTTATAAATTTTACGCGCGCGCCGAACTTTTGTGCCTCTCTATATGGGGGGAAAAAGTTTATAAGCGGGATACTATATAGAAACGTATGGGTTCTCGGTATCAATGTCGCGCCGTGTATTGAGTCGTTCGGTGAAAAACGCCCGGTGGGGTCGAAATGTTACAAGTCTATTAGAACCTTGTAAAGCGTTCTACTCTATGAGTTTAATGCTGAGAGTATATGGTTTAGAACGATATATCAGTTTAATTTATTTTAAATGAATCTTTATTATCATTACTAGTAAATACACTTATTATAATTTCAAGCTTTTTTAGCTTTTCTATTGCGTTCAAAATCGACTATAAATTTAGAAAAATTCTTTTCCCAATATAACAACCATTCACTAAAATTCGCTATATGTATACATTAAGCTTTATCTCGTGCACCCCATGACCGCGGCCAATATATGTACCTTTCTTATTCCATACCTCAGAAACCAAAGCCGCCACCCTGCTTCACGTCCCCACCGATTAATCTCACCCCTACTTTGCATTACTACCCCCCACTCATATAGTTAACTTCTCCCTACTTGACCCACCGCGCCACTTTCTCCATTCAGCCATCAATGACCCCTCGCTATGCCCATTATGCCGTCGCTTCCAACCGCTGCGGCAGCTAAACGCTGTTTTCCACCCCCGCTCATATAACCTTGACTCTCTCGTTCCCAATCGCACACCGCACTTCGCAAATTGCCCGCAGAAATCTTTGTCTACCTATTCGACGTGCGCGGGCGTCTCACCTGAAAGTGGCGGCGGCGTTAGAAGGTGACGGTGACGCGGGTCGATTTCACTATTCCTGCGCCCCGGGGATAAACGACGTAGTTATAAACGACTGCCGGCAGCCAGCTGGTGTGCCGGTTTTCCGATGGTTGGTCGTTCAGGATGATGCGATGGTGAAGTGTGTCCGTGGTATATAATATAGAGATGTGAGGGATCGTCTGAAGTATGTTGGGTATGTATAGGCTTTTAAGTGCGCATGTATAGGTATAGCTGTCACAGTGCAGAGCTAATTCGTGAAAAATAATAGTTATATTTAATCATCTTTTGTGCAGAAAATTTAATACGCGTTAGTTATAGACAATGTTGTTGAAACAATCCGTATATATACATGGGAACTAAACATTCTACTATAAAGAGTAACATTTTACATATTCTTATTCAAATATATATACATATTTTTCAGTAAAAAAAAAAGATTTATAATACCATCGAAATCCGATTGAATAAAAATAATGATCTTTTCCACGCTGCCAAGTGCACCGTATAGACCTCCCCGTACATTCGCACTTTTTCACCAGCCCCATCCTCATATCTCTATACCTATATACATTCCCACCGCAGTGCGCACACATGCACACGCGACATTTACCAAACGTCTCGCGAGGCTGAAATATAAACGCTCCTCCGGGGAAACAACGACGACGACGACGACGGATAAACATGGCTGGGTCTTAGTCAGTGTCTCGAATCGCTTCTTACGGCCGTACGTCGCGGTGACATCGTTTTCGAGGCAGTTGACGAGTAGACGAAAAACCCCACGTACAATAAGTCCACAGCTTTATTGTGTGTATACGTGAGGGGGGATGGCGTATACGTTGTTCTGTCTCGCGCAGCAGCTCGCTTGAAATAATTACCAAAGGAAATACAATGTTTTACGGCACGCGCGCGCGCACGCGAAGGTCTCGACTTTTCCTTAATGGATAGGAAGGAAATACCAGGAACAAGTGAATGAGTATGGGACTTTACGGCGTTTTGTTTCGCTGCGAGAGGTGAAAGGGAGAGGGAGAGGGTGTACGTCAAGAGAGATGCCAAAATTTAACTGGTTTCGAATTTACGCGGAGATGATTTTTTGAGTTGCATGTGAATGGTTGTGGGGGGTTGTTGGGGGATGGGAAAGATGACATTTTTATATTGCTTATATATTGAGAATAGGTAGTATACTAATGTATTAGAATATAGTATTCAAGAAATCATGGATAAAACCGAAAAATAAACTTTTTTCACAAATTATGGAATTGGAAAAAGTATTTAGAAGCAATAACTTGAATTTAAACGAAATGCAATACAATACATTTCAAATGTTATATTCATATTTTATTCAAGATTTATGCATTACAAAATGCTTGGCTATTTTGGCGAATAATTTTTATGAGTAAGCGATATTATTACCTCATTTAATTTTACACAAATCAGAATTTCAAGCCAAAAATTAATCAATATTTATCAACGATGATTTCGATTAATAATTGATAATGTGATTATTGTATTTACCAGCTGAAATAAAGAGATCTCCGCACACGAATCTTGAAACATTATAAAATTATAAAATAGACCTCCAAATTATGTTTATCATCAGAACGTGCGGAAAATAAATAAATACCTCGCATTATAAAATAATGTAATATCGGGCGCGATATTGCGAACTTATGAAAAGCGTGTCGCGTAACATCAACAACGACGACGGCTCGCGCTCTCTCCCGGTATATATAATCACTAAAACCGATCGCTTAATTATTCGTCGCGCGCTATACTTTCCCCATCGGCGCGCGTTTTCATTATCGTCTGTTTGTTTTAATTAACAGCTCCATTATAAAACTGCAAGCGTATAAACAGCTGCAGCGACGACGTCGCGCTGCACGCCGGATCAGCGAGCTTGTCAGAAAACTCTCGCGCGGATAATGTCCCTACTCTCGGTCCTTTTAATTATCCCGTTGTATAAGTACCAGACTTCTGAAGCGCAAAACATAATCGGTGGGTAGGTAAGTATAAGTCGAAATTCTAATTTAATTGCGCGAGAACGGAGTGAAGTACTACTGTGTGGAATGATGTGAAAGAGATGCAGCGAGAGTCGAATTACCCTGGGGTGAGCGCAAGAATGGTGCACGACCGCGGCTTTTATTGGCCGCGCAGTTTCGGCCTATTGTGCGCCGGATGAGCGATGGATCTAGTTAGGGGAATGGGAAATGGAGCTCACATGAAACCCCATTGAATACGCGTATGATGTTATAGTTTTGTGTGGCGGTTGTTCGCCTGCGGTGATCATGCGAAAACTGCTTGACTTTATAATGGTTGTGTCAATTTTTCATGCCTTCTGGATCGTTGAAAAATCTCTTGTTCCATTGTGCAGTGCACATGAAGATTGTTTGGGGAATAATAATATACTTAAAATTTTCTGCTACGATGAGGTACTCAAATTATATTAAATATCTTTGAACTTATCATATTAGACACTTATATGTTTATTATATTAAACCACGTTCATAATCTGATTTGTGAAATTGGTGCTAAAAATTTGTGCTTTGAAAATTATTTATTTTCTACCCCGAAACTCCACTCCACTAAAAGACAATTACTACGCTAATTTTTCCCTGAGTATCTATTTCGATCATATTTTCTTACATTCGGCTATATCATCGCTAGACCGGCGTAAGTAACATAATCAGCCCCCACCTCAGATCATGCAATTGTGATTTTAGGACGGAGACCCCATCTGCCACCTTCTTTTCAACAATATTCACGAGAACGCTTACATATAGAAAAAACCTATATACACATGCAAGTAGGTTAGACGCTGTATAGCTACATGAGGTCGCGAGGGTATTAAAGTCGCTCCGCGGACCGTTTAGACGCGCGTTTAAAAATCACGCTGGATGCGTTAGTTATTGCGAAACGCAAGCGATATGATGCGCCGCGTTGTTTATCGTGGGTAATTAATGTCCCGTTTCCTATTTTCTCCGCGGATTCGTATACAGGTATTAACGTATTATTTACAATGGCTCTTAAGCAAAGATACTCAGTAGGTGCGATGATAGCTTTCCACAATGTTTTTTCCAAGCTCATTAAAAAAATTTACGATGTTCATTATTTCATAAATTTATTATACGTGTATAAGAATAGCGACGAGCCTTGGAAATTGTGCCGTAAATAACACGCGTGTATAATATATAGCGATGGAGAACTAATTGAACCTTCTATATGCAGGAATTAAAAGGCATAACATAGATAAAATAGCGAAAGATTTTCTTTAAACAGTTAAATCTCAAAGATTTTGCAACCTTGATTCCTCCTCTAAAGCCCGACATCAACGTTATATTTCGGTAATGAACTCATTAGCTCCTGTACTCAAAGCGCAAACGCACACACCAACCCCATAAATCACATTATACACGCCGCGTGCGCGCGCTCGCTCATCATCGGACATATAAATCAAGCAATTAAAAAAAAGGCCGGCATCCCAGTTGTGTAATTTCGCGCAGCTAAATTAAAAGCAAACTGCGGAAATTGACGACCCTTATCTCTCTCTCTCCTCGGAAAGTACGACTTATTACATGTAAATAAATACCGGCGCGGTAGGCAAGCGATGACGTTTTCAATTAACCCAAGCCGGGAGACTACCCCGGCGGAACGCCATGGCGCGCGCGGAATATCAGCATAAAAAATTCAGTAGCCCAAAGCGATAAACAGTGGCAATTAGTTTATGAGCTGCGCGCGAGTCCTCGCCTATACACCGCGCGCGTGTGTGTGTACGGGAAGCGATTATGCGAGCAGCCGGCGTTACGCGCGGAATGAAAATGCGAGGCGAGGCGAGGTGTATAGCCGAGGGAACTGCGGTGAGACGTTATCGGCTATACGAAGTGACTTGTTTCACTGTGTTCGCGAGAGCCGCTAATGTGGGTAGAGAAAGAGGCAGAACTGGTGTGAGACTATGCTTGTAATGATATTGTTTACGATAATTGTGCATAATTATCATTTGCGGGATTGGACCTTGAGAAATTTTATTATAATAATTGTCTTTTATTGTTTAATAAAATCATCGCTATAACAATATATTCGTTTGTTCATTAGTAAAATTTTCTCCCTGACATCACAATATTTATACACTTTTTCTAAAAAATTTAATTGCATGTATGTGCGAATCACATTCTACTTCCATTCTCTCACAACGAGCATTCCTAATCCGATCCATAACAAAATTAATACAACCAGCAAAACGTTTACCTGTTAAAACCAATTACTAACACAGCTCGATCCATAAATTACCAATTTGTCATCACGACCAATCTCCCTATTAACCTACCCCTAGACAAAAACGAAGAACCTCTCTTACACGTACAACGGGGCGCGGAAATAATAACGTCGCGGCGTCCGTTAATAGACCGACCGATAAGATCACCCCCGCGTTTATATTATACTCCGTATATATATACTCGTGCACTCTCTCGACGAGTTCCGTGACGCGCGGGGCCGCAAATATAAGCGTCGTGCGCGCCTCGCCTCGACAATAAATCGGCAGATAAGCGAGCGTTTAACGGGGAATCCGCACCTCGATAAAGAGGCCGAGTGATGTACGACGCCTATAGTAGGCGGCGGTATGTGTGTGTGCGAGCTCTCGGGTTGCGCATTTTGAGCGAACCTCGTGTCAGCTGCAGCAGTTATTATTGCGAGAGAGCGAGGTATTGAATTTCGATCGAGTTTTTCATTTTCGAATGACGTATTTGCCGATCTCAATTGGTTTACTGCTATATGTATTACTCGAATAAAGTGATTTTCAATACAACCTTTTCGTTTTGATAGTCACTCTAATATCATTTGGCTGTCTCATTTTATTTCTTACTTGTATTAGAGTACTATATAAATACAGAAATAATATACTTAAGGACAGACTTTTACAAATTTTTATTACTCCCCAGCAACATAAAATATATACGATGCTTAAAAAATATTTACCTAGAAAAATTAATTATTCATCTACAGAACGATGTTTTAGCGCCATACTGCGTCATCAAGCCATCTTTTGCAATTACAAATCCAAACAAAAATTCATGTGCGCCCCCCATATCGAATACACGCTTGTCACCCTCAACTCCCCATTAAACACACGCGCCGCTCGCTCCATTACGCGACTCCATCCTTCACTTATCAACCGTTGCAGCAGCCCCCACATCTCGTGCGCTCATCGCGCAATTCTCCGACATGCACGCGCGCGCAACCCTTGAAAAGGGCAATTCGGACAGACATCTGCGGCGTAACGCGCGCGCGCGCATCGTCATCGACCATTAATGCACGAAAAGAGGCCATTGTTGCGAATTAGCTGGCACCGACGGGGGGCCATTGTCGCAGCCCGCCCGGGGGATCGATGCGCCCGAGCGAGCGCAGCATCCATGTATATGAGGGGAGGAGCGAGTCAACGAGCGCGTGATGTGTGTAACCCGGGAATATAGCGCTGCTGCTGCTGCATGGCTCTTGTTGCAGCGGGGATGCGCGCGCGCCGGGTGGATCGTCTCTTTGAGGGGGGAGGATGTAGGGGAGAGGATGGCTGACGAGTCTTTTGCTATGATTATTGGAGGGAGATTGGGATAGTTGGATCAAGTGAATTGGTCAAATTTTTTACTCAATTATAAATTTCGAGTAGGTTTAGTTTTGTTATTCTTAAAAGCGATATACGTGCAATAGAGAAACATTCTTCGTATCCCGAATTCATTCTCTTTAGCTTGAAATGTCGAGGCTATATGAGTAAGTTTAGGGTAGTTCATCCCGAGAAAATGGCCTTTCAACAAGTTTTTATGGTGAAAGTCTGGTTTAACATTATAAAACAAAATGATCGTGGCATTCAAAAGTAGAATGATTCAGATGAGATAAAAAAATTTTTAAAAAGAAAATTCTGTATTGAAGATTATTGAAGTGGAGGATGCTTACGCTTATATGATCTGAATCTTTCTACTTTTGATACTTATGTCGCCGTTGTAATAATTTTATATTTCCTAAATTTCCGAATTTGTAAAATAAAATAACACATTTTAGTTGATTTTTATCAAGCGGTGTAAAATAATTAACTTATAGAAGAATTATTATGCGCAGGCCGGCAATCGGCGAGCATTCCTCCTTCATAATAGTAATAGATTTCGCCGCGAGAGAGCGTATCACTACAGTTATATGATTTCGGTGTAAGTATAAAATCAATGATTTTTTTCTTTACAGAGTTAGTGGAATGGTTTTGATTTTAATTGAGTTTGAGATATTTATTTTGCAAGTTCTTGAATTATCAGTCATAAGTTTATAATCAAGAAGAAAAAATGTAACACAATTAAAGCGCTGTGATGAAGTACAGAGACTATTACAAAAAATATAAAACTCAAAATATTGACAAAAATAAATTTTTCATAGAGCCAAAAAATCATAAAAAATAACCCTATGCATATTTTCCATTTCAATACGATAGTATGAAATATCATTTATGCTGTTTATTTCAGTGCACTTTGAGGTGCTGTTATAATAATTGTACAAAAAATTTCCTACATATTGACTATATATATTTAGAATCTAAAGAATTAAATTCGTAGGTAAAAATAAAAAGTAAGTGAAGTAATTAACTGGATGTTTGAAGAATCAACAACAGATGTATCTTTGTAGACATAATTTAGCTACTATAATACAATACTGTAAATAATTTTTGTAGTATATATGTACAACGAAAAATGACCATGTTGCGAATATATTGTTTTTACTTTTTGTTATGTAGTTTAATAAATGTTCACCTGA
>UXGD01002753.1:0-23951 GCA_900474315.1 Torymus auratus | reverse complement strand
TGTCAGGTAATTTGGCCAAAACGCACATTTTTACACTTTTGCACCCTACAAATCCAATATCACATTTGGGGCGTTTCTAATTTTTTTCTGGGTAGTATATTTAGTATACTTTAAAGTCTTTTTTACAATTTTGTCCCAACGCATTAACAGAAGAAGAAAGAAAATATTCCGCTTAAGGTGGCCGAATTACCCCAAGTTACCTTATTTATTACGAAATACTATTTAAATATTTTGCTGTAAGAAAATCCCACATTTTAATAAAAACACAGAGAAAAAATTTAAATTTTGGATTTTTTCATTGCGTACATTTTCCGAAACAAACAAACTTCCCTAAGGTTCAATAAGCTAACATTGTTTCACATTAATGTATATTGATATATTTTATTATAAGACACGTTCTCTTTGCAATGATAAATATAAACTTTATGATAAACTAGTACGATGCAAATATCTGCAATTTTTCGACAAAGACTTTTTTCATAACAAAAAATTTGAATTAAAATTTTATCATGTCTCCGTTATTGTTCTCCTCAAATACTTATATATTTATATACTTATTTACATTTATCCTTGTTAATCATTCTTTTAGGCCTAATTTTCGAGGAATTGATTTTTTTCACCGTTACAAAGCATCCTCTATGAGGACAATAAACATCATTATCAGATTGCAAGAATATTCTTCGCAACGTCGCATATCAGCCGAAAGAACACTTCTTTCTATATGTAAAACAAAAGTTTCCTCTGAAAGAAAATTCAAAAAAAGGTTCAACAATAGCTGTCCAACCCCGACAGTCCATGAGCGCTTAAAAAATGCAGACCCCCAAAAATCGGTATAAAATTTCACCACAGGGTGCACTTCAGTGTACGCGTGAAACACGAGCTGAGCGTTGGTCGCGTGCAGCCGGCTCTTAATTATTCGCGAGGAGTTAATTAGTAATATACACCAGGCGCAGCGAGGTTTATTCAGAACGCGGCTGCCGCAGCGATTCGACACGCGGTATAGAACAAAGGATTCCGATTTCGCGGATAAACGGGCATTAATTACGAGAGTGAGGGGGTGGGAGGTCCACTAATATACCTGCGGCCGCTCTTTCTACCCCGCGTTCTCTCGTATATCCGCTCGCTCATTCGTTTGCCCGTATGTATATACGCATCCTTTGCTCAAGCTTCGTATACCAGCTCGAAATTAATCGGGACGCGTTGCATATAATGGTTGAAACGCGGTCGACGTTGTCGATTGTGTAAGCTGGGCCTTAATGAATCTTTGGAAATGTTTAATTGCATGAATTTTTGTTCGTAATGCTTATAAGTATCTTTTCGCAACACAGCGCGTAAAACGCGATTTTACACAACCGTTAGAGGGTGTAAAATGCTAGTTTATAGTAAACTCGAAAAAAAATCATGTTTTTGCAACAGGCACATATAGAATTTTACACTCCGGAAAAAAGATCGTGCACCAGAAGAGCCGACTGATGCGGTGCGATCGTTCCCCGGATCGCAATGTTCAACACCCTAGCTGCAACATGATTTTTTCAAGTGTACTTTAAAGTAACATTATAACCCCTTGAAAGGGATGTAAAATTTTATTTTTACGCACAGTACGTTGCAAAAAATATCGTGTGCGACTCTGGCATACGATTTACTCACTCGTGCGTGCGCGCGATGACACTAGTGCGTAAAATCGAATTTCACACCCTTATTATTGTATAATATACTATTAAGGTTTTCAGAAAACTATAATTGATTTATAAGGCCATACAGCCATACGAATGAAAAGAGAGATTGTCTTCAAGTTATGGTATCTTTCGTTTACACTGTAGCAAAAATTTATATTAAGTTTTGAAAATTTTTGAAAAGAAACAAACTTTTCTTACTTTAGTGCATATATCGACACCTCGTACGAAGAAAAGCACTGCTCCCGGAGTTGGATGAAGACTAGCCCAACTCAAAATCTCGGACTAAAAGTAGCAAAGCTCAAAATCTCGGATGAAGAAATGGATAACTCGGGACGCGCGGACGACGAAAAGTACCACTCGGATGAAAGGACTAGCACTATTTATTGCATTCTTATAAATAGTACACCTTACGGATAGCAAAAATAAAAACTGCTGCAAACTGCATTAGCAGATTGCTTTCCCAAAGAGAATCCATGCTCAAATAATTTTATTTTATTCATTGTAGCATTTAAATAAATCTAATAAAAGACCGATTGAATTGTGCTTTTCTTTGCCCGGGCGCCGCGAGATGTGCTTTTCTTCGTCCGCGCGTCGCGAGTTTTGCTTTTCTTCGTTCGCGCGCCGCGAGTTGTGCTTCTTTTCGTAAGAGAGAGTGAGCTATGCTTTTTTTCGTCCGCGAGTTTTGCATTTGTTCGGCTGGGCACCCCAAGTTGTGCTAGTGTTCGTAACAGTCTGAGTTGTGCTTTTCTTCGTATAGGGCGTCGATATACGCGTTGAGCAATTCTATACTCTCTAAATAAAATACTAAACTAGTGAAACACTCACTTATTCACAGTGAAAGGTTGTGCACTGTGGAGATAGTGAATGTGCACTCCGATGTAGTGGGCATCCGCATTCTCTAAAGTTGAATTAGTAAAAAAACCACTAATTAAGTATTAGTTAAAATTGCTTCTCCGTAAAATTAGTGTATATATTCACTATTTAAAATTATTAAATTCTACTATTTCATTAGTAAAATTCATACTAATTATACGGTAGAGCAATTTTAACTAATAGATATAGTGGTTGTTTCACTAATTCAACTTTAGAGAGCACAAGGATTATGTCTCATTATGACACTAGGTATATTATATAGCTAAATGAAATAAAAATCATTAAAATATAACGAATTAAAATTATAAACCAACCCTTTTCGCTCAAATCAGTCACGATATCTAGGTATAAGATTTTTCATCGTCCAACCGGTGCCACGTGCACACAGCTCCACTATCATTCACGCTATCATCATCTCATAATTTCAGTCCATTAACTCCCGGCGACTTATTGATTTATACTTCTCCGCCCGATGCATGCATGCGCTCACGTATTTACCTCGGTTTCTGTTCGTTTAGCCTCTCCTTCCCTTCCTCGTCTCCCCCACCTCTTCCACACCCGTCTCACCGTTCTTCCCCGTGGATACGCGATTGCGCTCGCGCCGTGAATTAATATGCATCGGTCGAATATGGGAAACAGTTTGATTTACTGGTAATTCCGGTCGGCGGCAAACGCAAGAGCGTTGCATGCACGCGAGCTTTGGCTCTTGTTTGGCCTGCTTTCGACCGGTTGATTGACTTCCTGCGCGCGTGTGTCTCGTGTTTACGAGGCGTCGAAAATACATATGGCCGAAGATTCTTTTCTTTTATCCCCCTTCGGTTCTTCTTCCCTCGGCTCAATTAAATTTCATAACTGTATATAATTAAATCGCGCGCAGGCGCGTGGTTATATTGCCGCGGTAATGAGTGATGGTAATTTAAATGATGCCCCTGATGCTCATTAATATATTCATTGCTTTAATTTGCCCTGAGAAATCGAGCCGGATAAATAACGCGGACGACACCGAAGAAATGTTCGATTTATACGCCCGGAAGTGATTTATTGTTGCGTGTCGCTGCTGCACCTATACTCTTTACTCGAAAGTTTTTGTATCGATGAAAGCACCAACTGAAACCGATACAATTAATAATTATACTAATTTTTATGGAAACATCTTTATTTCAGTTACATTTTTTCAATAGTTGGTAATCGACAAATATATAATATTATTCCTTTGGTATTAAATAAGCTAAATGATGTATATTTACATAATGGTAAAGTCTTAAAATAATGGAACTTATATAATCTATAATTTTCCACAACATGTACACGTTTCGATTCGCATACAACTTTCCATAGTACAATGAAAAACATTCCTGAACAATTCTGGCAACAACTTTTTTCTCTCACCACCAACCAAATATTTCCCGTGTGTTTCTTTCGGCCCGAAACTTCCGCAATCCAGCTCTCCCGCACAGTCTTGCCCACACGCAGCCTCAGAGTATCCGTGGTCTCCTCCGCCGACGTCCCAATGATCGACCGTCGCTCCTGCTCTCGGTGCAGTCTTAAAAAGACCGCGTGATGCACGCGCTTTAAATATTCGCGAGCGCGCTTGCGCCACTGGACGAGAAAAAAGAGAAACGCCCGCGGAGAAAGAGGAGAGAGAGAAAGAAAACAAAAAAAGGAGAGAGAATCCGCGAGCGCGTCCTTCGCCCGAGGCGTGACACGACCCGTTTCAAAGACACGCCGAGAGAGAAGAAGAAGAGCATCACAGCCGGCCAAAACGAAAGGATGATGCTGCAGCGGGCACGCAGAAGGAGATGAAGATGGACGAAACGCGCCCCGCGGAACTGAACGGAGTAACTGGAGAAAGAATGAGAGATGGGAGGAGGAGGGGTATATGTGAGGAAGAGGGGGAGAGAGAGAGAAAAGCTCAAGTTTAGCGGCAAATTTAACGTTTCTTTTGTATGAAAACAAGCCAATGGAAGATGCCGGCTAATTCAATTAATTGGCCGGCCTGGGAATTGAACTTTTCCCTTCTTCGGGTACAAGAACGTGCATTTTTCGCCGATGAAATTTCTTAATTCAATTCTACGGGCGAAATGAGGAAGATAAATGTGGAGGAAGAAAAAACTTCGCGTGAGAATTTACCGGTGCTCAAGGAGTTTCGTCGGTATCGTACGTTTGAAAAATTAGTTGCTCTCGGACTATCTTAATTTTTTTTGCGACAATTATGTGATTTCGTGCGGATGTGAACGTATATGGAAATGTATATTTGCAATTATTTAAAAGAAAAAATAAAATTATGTGGGGGAAAGGAAGATCTATTGATTTCTGAGAGATTCATCAAATCAACAACTCAGATTTTTTTGTTTGTGTTCAAAATTTTACAATAAAAATTTACAACCCGCTCATTACAAAAGATTTAAAGAATAATTTAATTATACAGTTTTAGAAACGTTTCCGATCGAGAATAATTACGATTTTTATACTCGTCATATATAACAACTATAATACAGATAAGAAGAACCCCGAATCAGTACTTAAGAAGCAAACAATAAAAAAAAAAACAAATATTGCAAAAAATGTTTTTAATTGTCTGATGAGTAAAGATGATAAGATACCATTCATTAAAAATAAAGTGATCGATAAAGAAAAATTCAAAGATAAACTCGGCACTGTCGACATGCCGAAATGAAATATGCTTTCAGTCCACATAATTATGTATTATTACGTAAATGTAATAAATCTGAAAAAGGGGAATATACATACACACGCAGTGCATAAATCGCGTAATGGCCCGTACCGGCTCTTCACACATCTTCATATCATTAATTTACATAGAATGTATCATGAATGAAGCAATTTTATATACAACATATTTTTCAGCACTTATTGATGAATTAAAAAAAACTATCGCGGCCCCAACATAAATATATCTAAAAATCATCAAACTATAATTCCACTGTCATTTACAATTCTTTTTAATACAGCACATAACCACAATAACCTATACGCTTGGTATTAAAATTGCAGAGCGGTTCGCTGCACACGCAAAATCCGAAACGGAATTTTTAATTGCACCGGCTTGCGAGCTTTTCGAGACCTATATGCATTAGCGCTCTTTCTCTCTCTCTCTCTCGCAAAACGTGTCTCTCGGCCGAAATTACAAAAGTTATTTTTATTATAAAAAGCCGAGAGACCAAGAGAGAAAGAGGGGAAGAGAAAACGCCGGCGGCAAGCTGGCGGGTGCGCGCGTGTTAGAGAGAAGCATAATGGCGGTCAAATGGCCCGCGGGCTCTTTTCCTTCCTTTTCCACACACACACAGCGTCCGCGCGCAGAAACAAGCCTGCCGCAGCGCATCGGCCTCTCTTGCTCTTACATCCTCGAGGACAAGGCTGCACGAGGCCGAGAGAGCGAGAAAATAATGCGATGTTTTTGTATCATACGATATACAGAGAGAGAGAGAGAGAGAGAGCATCGGTCCGGGCCGATCCGCCCGAGGCGTTCTGGCAACGCGCGCGCGATGTAACGAGGAGAGCGAGCGAGTGAGAGAGACGTGCCCGTGGGCGCGCACATATTTTAGGGCGCGCGCACCTTTCCCTTTGCCCCCTTCGCCCGCGCGAGTCTTCTTCCTCCCCTCGCTCTTCTTGCCCTCTAGCTCTGTCGTTCTCTCTCTCTCGCTCTGAATTTTTACACAGAACCCGCGAGGTTTTTGCGGGTTGTAGCGAAAACGAGAGCGCGCCGAAAAAAAGTGCGTCGCTCTCGTCGAGCGATGTTTATTTAATGGCGAGTGCCGGGTATGAGTTTTTGATGAACTGCGCTGTGTGGTATATGTATTTTGCGAAAAGCAAAAAATTTTGAGAATTAATTGAACGTGCGGACCGTGGATACGATAAAAGCACGGAAATTTTATTTTGATATATATATATATACATTGTCGCAATATATATACGTCGACATTGTAAATCACGAGTGGGCGTAAACACTCATGAACGCAAGATCAGATAAATATGTTTTTTTTTTTCTGGTACAGTGGGGACCACGGGGCCGAGCGAAAAAAACGATTTTTCTTTGTTACAAAAAACGAGTCGTTGGTCCCGCCCATATCAACTTGTTATACAGATTAGATATTATATTGTCATTTCGTATATGTATTATACACATTGATTTTTGTTTACTAAAACGCTCGCAAAAACTGTGCCAATACCGCAATAAGCTATACCACCAGCGATTACTCGCCATTACGATGCTCGCTCTACCTCTCACAGCCTCCGACTAATTTGCAAATCGCTCCTCGCGGTCACGACGCAACTCTCCTCTTCCCTCAGGATATCCAATAACTATACTCTCTCGTCCGCGGGCGTATTTTTTTGCCCTCATCAGCGAGCCGCATTACGCGCTTAAGCTCGCTCTAAACAATTCAAATTGTCGGCAAATCGCGCGCGCAAGATGCCCTCCGACCCATCGATCGATCGATAGATCGTGCGCTCTTTCCCAGGCTCTATCAGCGCCACGACTTTCGTGAAAACCGCGCGATCATGCCTACTTATATGCGCTTTCGGCACTGTTCGTGTGCGCGCGATCTTAAATTCTGCGTTTGTCGATTTTCTAGCGTTATGTGTATATGCGTGTGTGTGTAGTGGGAGAGCAGTATAGGGTTTAGAGGTCGATTAGTCGCGCGCCGATATTTCGGAGGGAAAGAGGTTGATTATGCTAATGCAGCAGGTGAAATTGGTCGCTCTGAGAGCTAGCTTTCTCGTTGTAAGAGAAAAATGAAGAGCTAATTTTTTTAAAATTGGGATTGTTGGTAGTTTTTTTTTAGAATTGCTGTTTCGTGAAACAAAATAAATAGTAAATTCTACTTTTGATACAGTAGATTTAATTTGTAAATGACTAGTTCTACTTTAAGCGATCTCAGTAGAAGTAACATTAATACGTTTAAAAAAGTCGAATCTTCCTTTTATTTAATCGGCATTCTAATTTTAAAGTTATTTTTGTACTATAAAACTATACAGATATAATTTTGCGTTTTTTTATACTTATTTAACTTTTTTCTACTAATGAAATAGTGAACTAATTTAATGGGTGGAAAAATTTTCACTAATTCAACTTTAGAGAGTAAACCAGTAAATTCAACTGATATTGACAAGTTCGATTAGCTTTATTTTTTTCGTCGCGTACCAATATTTAGTTAACTATAAACAATTGAGAATTTTTGAACTCGTTTAATTGAAGAAGAAAATAGATTAATATATAGTTTGCATGATTTCTAGCTTCTCTATTGAATCATCTTTTTTTATCAGGAATATACACTAAGGCTTAAAATTATACTACTACGGTGAGTACTGATACTATCGATTTTCGATCATAGAGTTGTGAAATAAGGCCTATGAGATCGAGGGATTGCACGCGTGTATCCTCTTTTAATGCAAAAATATCTTGAATCTGATCAAAATTCATGACCTAAAGATATAATGCCGTGTTCCTGTAAGTCATATTCATTGGCACTATAAGATAAAGCTAATATTATACTAGCGAAAGATAAGTTTTAACGTTATTAAAGTATACACTATATACACTTTACGAGAGAATGTAGTTATACGAACCAACCAAGCGAACAGTTCCTATGCCATAGTAAATATTGTAAATAATAATTTAAATCCAAATTCTTTGTTGTTGCAATGAGTTAATACAAGTTTTATTAAAAAATTTCAACAAAAAACTCGCAAATTTTGTTAAACAAAAAAACTAAAACTTTTTACATAGAATATATATAACCTTACCACAAAAGAACAACCAAAAATCATATTGATCTAATCAACGACGTACACACAACCAACCTCATTTTCTCTAATTTTACGCCGCACCCCAATTACCTCTCTTTCCGCGGCAACCTCTATACAGCTCTGCGGTGCGCATCTTCTCGTCTACAAAAAGCCACCGATCCCGTGCGCGCAATAAAAGCGGCGACAAAAACCGCGGACAGGGGCGGAGTAGCGCCGGAGAAAACTAGTTACCGTCGTGCGCGAGCGCGCTGTGCATTTACGTCCAAGACAGCATTTGGTGCGTGCGCTGGCAGTGCGTCATAAAGTGACGCCGCGAGAGAGTATATATATATATATATATGTAAGAGTCGATGTGCACTGATGGCCATCGGACGCCGCGTCGTCGCGAATGACGGGGCTGTGCAGTGCGCGGCGCGCGAGAGTAAAGAGCTGCAGCGCTCGAGGGATCCGCGAGAGGAGGAGAAGACGGGGCAATGGAAAGATGCCTATAGGTTTTAATCGTAAATTAAAGGTGTTCTCTGGGTTTAGTAACGTTCATGTGGTTTATTTTTGTTAGGTTTTTTTTAATTTTTTTTTATTAATGAAAGAAAAATGTTTTGTTCCGTGTTTACCAAAACATGAGTGAAACGCTTTCCCCGCTCAAAGAAACAAAAGGGTTTATTTTTACAATTTACAACTGCGCAGCTGAAACCCACGCGCGAACCCGAGTTTACAGAATTTGCAAAAGCTATAAATATACTGTAAAAACACGTCGATCGATGTTTCGAAAAAAGCTTTGTCTGCACACTCGTCGCGGTTAAAAGCAAACATTCATTTGGTTGTTGCAGCATTTTAAGTATTGTTCTATCGGGGAGAAGCACATACACGTACGCAAGCCTTTGTACGTATGCAAACTCCCTTACTCTGACATTTATTTCGCAACAGCGTGAACTGGAGCACAACGATATATCCGAATCTCGCACTCTCGCGACACGCAAACTTTACCTTTCAAAGAGCCATACCTCCTCCCGAATAAAAACACTTCACTTACATTCCTATATACTATATACACGATGATCGACGCACCTATAGTTCCGTTCCCGCAAAAAAGGAAAAACCGCCGCGCGCGATCACGAGAGAAAACTACAAATAGAAGACGAGACCGTCCGCGTGTACCTATATAGACACACACGCGGGGATTCGCAGCCTGGGGCGAGAACGGCCACGGCCAACAACATCGTTCGCAGGCGCCCAGGGCGCTTCCAAAGCCGCGCTGCGCGACGTCAGGGACGGGCACAAGAGCCCCACCTCCGGAGCTTCGAGAGAGCTGCGACCTTTGCTCGCGCGCGCAGGTCGCTCTGTCGAGAGAAAGAGAGAAAGGAGAGAGGGAACGCGAGTTTTACGCGCGCTTGTATAATATTCGCCGCGCGGCGGATGATTTATTGATTTTGAGGGATTCTTTCGGAGTATACGTTTTTATGGGATTGTGCTGCGCGGTTGGGTGGTATAATTGGCTGATGTATCTGGAAATATGGTTTTTTAAATAGTGCGTGGTTTTGGTCTGTTTTAATTTAAGATTGTACGGGCGTTATGGTTATATGGTAAATTAATGAGGGATTTTGCGTGTGGGAAAAGGTAAATTTACGAGATTTAAATGAATCAATATGAACTTCCAAAAAGTTTTAGTTATGCGCATGAAATATTTATTTGAATACATTTTATTATTACCTTAAAATGGTATTACAATAACGTATTTATGTTTAAACATAGTATGACCCGAACCATTGTATTAGTGCGCAGAAAAAATCAACTGAATTAGTGCAGTAATAATTCCATTATTCCGGAAATGGAAATTCTACTGTTATAAAATGTACATTCTACATTTCAATATGGACTACTAGATTTTCAAATGGGAATTCCATACTTTTCAGAATTGGAAATTCTACCGATATTATAGAAAGCCAAACAAAGTTGACACTTAATAGTCAAATAAACTGTATAGAAAATGTAGTACATGTGTTGTACTGATTATTTTTTTCCGTCCAATAGCTTGAAGTAGACAATTACTTTGATAACTACTTATTATTATTGATAATTTTTTCTAAACCTCCGACCATAAAGATACCTACAGTTCACATGTTTTTCCAAATCCTTCTAATTATCACCCCAATAAACAACCCAAGAAACCAAGCAAAATGCAAAATACGAATTTTCTAACAGAAGAAACACAGTATAGGCATATCAACACCTGAAACTACACCAATAATCAATTCCCTCTTCCGACCTTCCCAACACACCTCGCACCGCTCCTCTCGAATTAATTAAGACCACTCATTACTCACCCGGCGCTACTTAAACACACTCTCCCGAAAGGTCCACGCACCCCGAGCACACATCTAATACACTGCCAGGCGCGCGCGCACGTGGTCCCACGTCCTATCACGCAGCTGCACCTCCTTGCGCTTGCGCTGCTAGAGAGAGAGAGAGGCACCGCCGCTCTCTGCACGCGCTTTTTCCCCCATCTCAGCGCAGCAGCAGCAGTCCGAGTCGGGCCGTCGCGACGCGCGCATCTCGTGGCGAGCTCCGCCTGACAAGATATATATCGTTATACCCTTATATATACTTACCCCCCACGTGTGCTCCGATACACTATATCGTTACCTCGCGCTGTATAAAAAAAACAAGGACTGCTGCGTGTTCTTTCGAATATACTCGATTGAATGTGAGAGTGTGCGACGAGGGGTGGCTAATTCGCAGAGTGCGATTATCTGCGGCGGTGGTACTATATTAGGAGACGAAGCGAGGAGAGGGATATTTAGCCGGAACAGGCAGCACCCTGGACGTACGCACAGCCGTCAACCTGGAGCCCACGTGCCAGAAGCGGTGAGTGACATGTTCGTTAGTGAGAGAGTTGAAATAATAATAAGCTTGTGGGTGAAGCGCGTTCGCTAGCTCTCTGATATAGCGACAGGTGATTTCGAACAAGGTGAATTTGATGCGAACGCACGCGCGAGGATTGATTTTAATATGAGCCAGTGTTGAAGTATTATACGTCGAAAGATATATTTTGGTGAAATTGTGGATGATTATTTACACGAAATTATTCTATTGTATAAAGTTTGTTACTGTTTTCATGGCAGAATGCTTATACCTATGCCGGATTAAAATTAACAGTCATAATGATAGAGATAAAAACTTAATTAACTTATATATAGGTATGAGAAATTCCATGATAATAAAAAAAGATATTGTCGCATATAAATTTTAATGTCTTTTAAAATATCACTGAAATCTTGTTTATAGCAAATAATGTTAATTAACATAACTATATTTACACGACTCCTGACGGATACATGCGATGTAATTAGGAATATGTGAAAGCTTTTACGTATTTCACGCGTGTGTGTCACGTAAACTACACTCTGCTAATTTTGCATAAATAAATATTTTACTCTTTCAATGCATATTATTTTCAATTAGAGTTACACACCAATAACAATTAATGAAATGAAATCATACACATCCAATCAAGTTATTTCATATACCCGGAACGCGCGGTAGTATATATTGATATTTAATTCTTTTAACCTAGTTTTCCAATTTATTTATTTATTTTGTTATATATCTCAATATAAAAACTCCGGAAACGATCAAACAATCGTACATCTATACATACAACAATTATTTCAAGGGTCCAATTTAAAGTACAATAAAACCCACAACAACAAAAATCTTTTACCGCAGCGACGCGGTAATAAAAAAAAGCGGCTCCTTGATTCGATCCCCGTTCCCCACCCTGTAATTTCGGCGGTATCGTTGTATATATATACCTGAGACACAGACGCGCCCGATCTCAATCCTTATATCCCACTTAAACGACAGCAAAACACTCGTTAATGAGCCTTTCCGTTTATTCGTGAATTCCCGCCGTGTCTCACAATCGAAAATCGTCACAGCATGCCGAAGGAGCACGGCGCAGCGAGATTATTACACACGAAGACGACGCGCGTAAAACTTTCGCAACGCTACGTCGCCCCGAGCCAATTACGCACGACGAAGAGGAGCGAGTTTATATATATACACGGGCAGAAAGGAAAGGAAAAAAAGAAGAAGAACCGGCGGAGGGAGTATAAGTAGAGAAGAGCAGTTATATTCGAAGGATTATACCTATCGCGGTCCGCTGCGCATTGCCAAGAGGCTAAGTGAATTTTGAGCTTGACGCCGCCTGTTACTCGCGGCGGGATTACGGCAGGAGAAATTATTTTTATTTTTATCGACACGTTATTCCAAGACCGCTGGTCTCGAATGTCACGTGCTGATGCTGCCTTGTCACGCGGCGATAACTTTTCATGGCGTGTGATGGACGATAAATCAATAAAGTAGGTATACGAGTTTAATTATTGTTATTTCGGAGAAAAATTACGACTCACGGAAAGTACTTAATTATGGGCTCCCGACAGAGAACGCGCCTCCCATATAATTCTGGATGCAAAAGAGTATGACAGTGACATTTCCATCGCGGCACGAAAGCGTCTCGGTACCTTGAATTACCTATAATTCGTTTATTTCAAAAATCACTCTTTAAATTTACAGGTAACTTTAAACGTCAGGTATACGTTCGCGAACTCTCATCATCATTATCGGCTTGCCATCCCGCAACAAATTAAATCCATCAGCTGTACCAAACCCGCCCATCCATTCCCTTTTTTCAAATTTACACACTCTGCAGTACCTTAATTGGACTCAACCGAAAACCCCTACTCGCTCTTATACGATCACCTCACACTACCGAAAAAAAAAGAAAAAACAATAGAGACGCAGAAACAGTCGTCCTTTTAATGGTAACAATTCGGTAACGCCGAATTAGTCTCGCGTGCGCCCGCGTAATATTTACGATCGCAGCCGGGTTAATTACCCCCAGCATGCATTATGTCTCAGCGCGCGCTTCGTTAGTGACGGATTTATTATTCGCCTCGGCGTGTCTGCATGTGTGTAGGCCGCCGTCACTGCACCTCGCACGCGTGCGTCTTCATTTGCCGCCGCAGACGACGTCGTAATTGCGCGAGAGATCGTTGATCGCAGGCACGCGTGCTGTATATATAGTGCGATGCAGCGCGCGTGCCGGCGACTTGTGAATCGCGAGCCAAGTAGTTAACCCTGTATGTTGTGAGTGAGGGATGTTGAAAGGAGTTTATTTGGGATGTGGATTTTTGAATCGTTGGTATTATACTTGTTTTGAAATTATTATGTTACTGGCTCCTTTTGCGTATTCACTTAACTAATTCTTTATTCCAATTATCATGGTGGTATATATATCTTATGGTAACATTATGTTCAATTACTATCGGATATAGGTATTTAATTAATGTACACAGTAATATTCGTAATATTACTACTCTAGACAAATACAAACACTCATCAAAAACTCGGAGAAAATGATGAAAGGTTCTCATACCTGATGTGTAACACCTATTCATATTATTATTTACTTGACTGATATACGATCAACTAAAGAAAAAAATCAACACCATATACACACGCTTTAAGCAAGTCAATAATATTCAGCAATCCGCGAGATATCAGTTGATATAGTCTAATTAAAAATTTAATTAAAATTATCCGTTTACCCGAGCGTAGAGCAAACGCAGATCAGATGAACCGCGCCAAAAGCTCGCACGGATTATCGCTAATATAATATCAGTGACTTTATCGCGCCTGCAACGGAAATTTCTTTAAAAGCGCGGCGCGCTCTCGTGTGCTTGGCCTTTATCGGATCGATTCGCAAAGTGAGGGATCGTTAATTTAATTAGAAAATCGAGGCCCCGTGGAGCTCGCGGAAATTAATAAATCTCGAGTGTGTGCAGGCTTGCGAGCTCAAAGAAGAGAAATAATTGTAAATAAAATGCGGAAACGAGACGACGATTTATTTATTAGCGGTATATGCGTGTGCCGATAATATGGTAGGAGATGATAAGTAATACGGTTAATAAATTGTAGCCTTGATGAGGGTCGCAGATTCGAGAAAATTTATTAGGACGTGATGAATTGGCTTGCGATAAGCGACGTATAATATTGATTGTACAACATTTTCTAATACAATATTTTTGAAATTAATTAACAACTTTCTGACTAAAGTGTGATCTAATCTGAATTTTCGTTTGAATAGTTTTCTTAATATGATGGAATAAGATGGAATAATATATTGTACATTCTACTTTTATATTAATAACAATTCTACTACGTAAAATACATTAATTCTATGTATAAAATTATTAAAAACGAGGCACACATCATAATTACATACACCCGAACGATAACCTACATCCGAAAACCTCATTTTTACCTCAAATTTAAATAAACGTCACACACGACGACCGTCGATATATTTTATTCATGACGCACGGCACTTATTAAAATCCCATTCCCCTATATAACAACGGAGCAATATATCCAAATTTGCTAATCTTAATTTCCGCAACGGTAACGAGCGCCGGCGCAGTTCGAAACCCGTCTCTTCCGTAGCCCATAAACCGAAACCCTAACGAACCAATGAAAGCCGGCGGCAACGTGGCCGCGCGGACCTTCTCAAAAAGGACGCAACAAAAACAAAAGCCGTCCTCCTTCTTCTCCTCCTCGCTTCTCTTATATACAAAAGGTCGAAAATCGTCGTCGCCGGGCGGCCCGGAGCGACGCGAAGAAATTCATCCTGATAGACAACAACTCGCGCGCGGGTCTCGAAAAGTTCTATCGCGCAGCCGCGTCTCTATATACGTATTATACACACATATACAGCGAGATACTAGATGTATAGGGGCGAGAGCAGAGAGGGAAACAGCTCGAGGGGGAGCCGGGGCGCGCGAGGGGAGGGAAATACTGGTGCACACGCCCGCCGCGAAAGGCCCGAGGGCCATCCTGCGGCCCGCGGGGGCAGCTCGCTCTGCGGCAACAGCCGACTTGTTCTCTCTCTCCCTCTCGCTCGCTCGCTAGCGCAGTTCCGCGCGCTGCGCCGTAATTAGAACCGAGCGCCCGGGGGCACCTGTGCCAGGGAGAGAGGCCGCAGCTATATACGCTCTCTCTCTCTCTCACTCACTCGCGGTCCCTCGGGCTGACGAGACTCTCTCTCTCTCGCTCTCTCGGTCCTTTCCGTCGGACCGAAATTATTCATGAAGAGGAGAGAGAGAGAGCGCGAAATTTGCCCGCAAATATTTCATTTCCGCGACGAGACGGTGTGCCGGGGGAGGGGGGAATTTGAAAGAGTTTTTTGCGTGCGAGAGAGAGAGAGCTTGAGTAGGAAGAAAAAGAGATGGGGGTGAGATAAGGACTGGGTGAATTTCGGATGAACGTTTTAGTTGTGAGGGAGGGAGGGAAAAAGTTCAGGAGAAACTGGGGCAGAGAAGGGCAGCATATATACGGAGAGAAGATGTAATAGTTGAGAGAGATGTGCATTGGCCCTATGACGCGGGCCGTTATAACGGCTGTTTAAAGTTTTCTTTTCGGCTTGGAGAAGATGTCACGCCGGTGAATGCGCGCGCGGGATGTCTTTGTGTATCTTAGTATATACAAGTTACTCTGTATTATGCTATTATGGTTGCTGACTTATTTAACGTTCCAAAGTAGTCAATAATTTGAAAAATAAGCATTACAAAACATTTATAATAATATCATCTCATTTTTAAAAATAAATTTACTGAAACCATCATCTCTCGTACAGGAAAAATTTCTTAAATCCTGTTTGATCCAATAATTTGGGAAACGAATTTTTTAATTGGACTCAAAATAGGATTTAATAAATTTTTTGGTTAAGGCATAAAACACCGACTCATCTTAATCGAAAAGACAATAAAAGCTAACCAAATCAACTGCATATCACTCCACCCCACTCCATTAACAACAAACCACCTGCTAATCACTACTCCTTCCCACCCCAACACCACCATCGTGTCCTATACTATATTTTTCTCTCAAAACCTCCCCCTTTCATCCCTTCACACACATGCTCACGCGACTAGAAGAACCCCCTCGTATATGCATATAACGCGCGTGCTGCTTCGGCAGCCTGTTGATATCGAGGCTCGCGCGGCGGTCAAACGCCGCTGTGGTTTCCGCCTATATCTCGCAAGTAGGTGAGACTCTGGGGGGTGGGAGGCGCGCGCGCGTGCAGGGGGTCGGCGAAATGGAGCAAAACACGCATTGGCGCGCGTCGAGGGTATCTATAGGGCGCCGTTTAGCGAAGTCGCTGCGCGAGAGTGCGGGTGAAATGGGGTGGCGAGTGTTCGATATGCGTGTCGGGGGTTATTCGTAGGGGGAGGTTGTGGTTGAGTCGAAAGTTAATCGTGGTTTGAAAGGGTGGCAGAGCCTGTATAAATACTAGGTATAGTGGCAATGTTTTAGATGAATAATACAAAATTATTTTTTATATTGTTTTTTGAATACCAATAAAATGTTCAGTAGAAATATATTCTGGCTGTGATTCTATGTGTGTCTGTGTGTTACAATAATTATTGTTAATCTAAAAGTATTACGTTGCGGGATTATTAAAAGGACCTGTTTGACCTAACTACATGTTTCTTTTGAAAAAAAAAATTAGGAAAAGAAAAAATATTTAATATATCGGACGAAGCTCTTAAAATCAGCCAATAAATAATCAAAAAGTATAATGATGATGAAGTATAAATAATAATATTATGAAATCTTATAAGATTGACGATGGAATTTAGTAAAAAAATTTAATTTATTTATTCTAGATCAAGTCTTTATTATTAAAATATAAATTAAAAAACATAATGTAGAAATTGTAATTGTTATTACTAAACTATTACGTTGCATTACCTATGCAATTGCATCATCCTAAAATAGATTTTAGTAAATGGTATTGTTCATCGAAATGAAGTTTGCACGAGATTCGTGTTCTAGTTATGTAACTACAATATTTCCATAATTGATTTTCTATTACGATACTCTGTTATTAATGTCCTTATAACACCATAAATGGAATTACTCTGCTCAAGTGCAAATATTTGTTTGTTACGAATACTACACTGGCTATTTCCATTTTACTCGCAAAATTAGTAACTAGTTTTTCAAATTTGACGGAACATAAATAATTTTATCACATCTAATAAATCTTTTAAAAGCTTTTTAATATTAAAATTCTCATATAAAATTATTTCAGTCATCACTAAATACATAAAATCTCATTAAAATAATCACTTACTATATTGCATTAACTTCAAGAACATAATAACCACACGATATTATATTATAAAATACGTATTATCAATTCAATCCAAGAAATATAAATGTTATAATTAGTTAATAAAATATTTGAACTCACTCGTGTATTATACCAGGTCGGTGACATCAACCATTTATACAAGTGCGATTACGTGGGCATACCGTTCAACAATTGACTCACGCGTGGTGTTTTAAAACAAGCCTCATATTTATTACCCCCATTACGCAGCGACATTATACGACCGCATCTCAAAAACCTCGAGATCGAAAGACAAAGACCTATAGGATAAGACACTCTCTCCCTATCTCTCTTAGACCGAGGTATGCACACACATGAGGGTAAGGAGAAGGAGAGCAAGCTGTAGGTCCACACACATACACATGGTAATACTGCACGTGCAGCGCAATGCGCTGGCGTGTTGTCCGTATATAACGAGGCTGTATATTGCTTACACATAGCGAAACGCTGCGCACCAATAGGCTATATAGCTAGGCAAATACGCCATAGTCTGAACTGTCAAACGCCGCCACACTAAGACGGTATGCGTATGTGTAAGCAAAGGGAAGGCTCCTAGGAGCCTATAGCTATAGGTATACCTAGCTAGGATGGATATAGGCTGCGGGGATTGAGACACCTTATATTAATTCAAAAAGGTTATTAATTACGTAATTTGTGGCGGTGGGCGATGTACATTGCACTTTTGTCAGCATAATATTGACTAAGAAACGTATCTTCTCATCACTTTCGCATCAACAATTTTTCCAACAACTCACTAAATAAACCTATATATTCAAACACCGCCATTATCGATAATAGTAATCAAAGGAGTCGTCGGATCGCCGCTTAAACTACCAACCGATATATCCCATAATGACATTTCCAAAGCACTCGGGGCACGTATAAGCCCCAGAGCTCTCGCTGCACACAAACGCGCGTGCGCGTGCAAAATTCGCAAATATTTTTCTTTCCCAAATAACACACTCTCCATAAATTATAGCTGCGAGCCGCGTACAAAAAACCTCTTCCCCCAGCTATCTCCGGGAAAAATCACAGGTTCCACAGACACAGGCACTGTCCCCTAGCCCATTCCAATGCGCATTATATAACGTAAAAATTCGCTTTCCGATAATATACATACGCCAGCCGCGCGCACAATGCCCGCGCTTACCATGCAATTTCCCGTGCTCTCGCAGCCGCAATGCAAACTCTCCCGTATATCTACATACATATACTCCTACACGTTTCCTAAGACACATATACGTGCAGGCTCGCCCAGGGCGTATATACGCGAGCTCGCCGACGGCGTGGAAAACGTCGTTTCCTCTCTCGCGCGATCCATCGGCACATACGTGAGTCGCTAGTTCGCCGCGCCGCGTGATTACCCTGCCTCGCCTTTTTTCGCCCCGCATTCGCGCGTACATATAGGTAGGCTATAGAGCGAGAGAGTTTCACCGTTATATAGGCTGTGTGTGTCTGTGTGTGCTCGCGAATCGAGCACGAGGTGTGTGCGCGGCGCGCGTTTCCCTTTCTGCATGCGTCTATATAGGCTTTTCTTGTAATATGCGCGCACATTTTCGAGCGTTCGGGTACTTTTTTCGCGCGTACTTTTTGCAAGTGTATATGCCAATAAGAATGCGTGTACAGTTTTAGCGAGAGAGAGAGAGAGAGAGTATGCACGCACCGCGCTGCACCTGCTATTTCGCAGGAATTTTCCCCTGCACGCGGGCGATATCGTGGCGCTGTGTTTTGTCGGCGCGGCGGCTCGAGCGGAATTTATCTCGGTTTGTTATGCGCTTGGCACACTTTTGGGGTTGTAAAAGGGGTTTTTGCGCGAAGGGGGTTTTGCTATACGGTATACGGCATGCGTTTCTATTGAGTACGG
This sequence comes from Torymus auratus, assembly GCA_900474315.1. Taxonomy (NCBI): domain Eukaryota; kingdom Metazoa; phylum Arthropoda; class Insecta; order Hymenoptera; family Torymidae; genus Torymus; species Torymus auratus. The sequence continues at coordinate 4,537 of UXGD01002753.1, read as the reverse complement.
TATATATACGGTGTTTGCGTATCCGCTGCTCGGTTATGCTGTAGACATAATAACGAAAATTGATAATTCTAGTATCTCACGGTTGTAAGGTGAGAAACAGTTGAAATATGGAACCGGAAATGGGAAATGCTTACAAATTATGCGGATAAAAATATATATTTTGGAGCAAATAACGTATTATGCCAACATTAAAAATGTTTTTTTTTTATTTTATCTTGTTGGAAAGGGTAATAATGAAAATAATATATTATACTTATAAGATTTTATAAAAAGTTTCGAAATTGGTAATGCGAAAAAAAAGAAAATTACACGATCGAACTGCTAATTCCTAAATTGACCAATCAGCCAATTATTATCTCGTAGTCATAATCACTGTTTTTCATATATTTCTAAGTTAGATTGGCAAAAAGAATTTAGTACTAAATAACCATAAATCAGAATTGAATTATTGAAGAGAAACATCTTGTAAATTCGCCATAAATAATAAACGTTTTTAATGCTCTTTATTCAATCATACCATCGGATAATGGACTATTTAATAGAAATGAAACTTACGTAAGATGTGGAGTTGAGTAACAAAATGCACAAATGATTTATGACTCAATTACTATCGTTCGCTTGTATTCTATCTCTTTGTTACTTCCTACCTTTTATACTAAAAACCTTTCGTACCGTATAATTTATTTATGTGTTAGCAAACTTTCAATTCCTATTCTTTAGCAAATAACATATAGTTGAACATTCTTATCTGGAAAACATTTAAAGAGATTATCTATTCGACATTTTTACGATTTTAATACATTTTATTAAGATACAATCAAATGAGTATTTTCAAAGCATGGCATCACAATAAAAATCGCATAATATATAATTATACCTTTATTTAGTTCTTGAAGTAAAACATGTATATCCACAATTTCGTAAAAAGTTCCTTCCACTTTACTGAACACTTTTTCAACCACAGATCTTTAATCGAACCCCATATACATGCCAGCAGTAAAAATATTATTGTCTTAGACTCCATTCATGAGACTTGACCGTTATGGTATATAAAATCTGCTGCATCGTGAGAAAATTTGCGAAACAGTGAAATATAACCAATGACCCGTGCAACGGCCAAACAACGATCGCAATGGGAATCAGAACTCGCAGTTGATCGTACAACGCCAACCGTTATCTACTGCACCAAACAGCGGAAAAGTATTTTTTTTTATGCCTTCTTTTATTTAGCGCAACGCGGTCCATATTTAAAAGTCAAATGTTGATTTACATTTCACAGTGTTTGATTTACATGCATGTAAAACGATCGTTTTTATTCGGTTCGAGTCGATTATTTGATATGCAAATTGTCAAATTGTTAAACGAAATAGATAAATGTTTTTTTTATTACAAAACAATAACAACAATTTTCTGCATTATATATTCTGAATATTAATAAAAGATAATAGTGTGATATTGCAATACTATAATTTTATCTATTACCTAACTGAATTTCCGCTAGAGTTCAAATCTAGTAATCTTACTATTTCCTCTAATCTATATTTTATATCAATATAATGAAAATATGCAACCCTTTTATTTTATTGTTTTCTAAAAAGCCCATATACTTATCTCAAGCAGGAATATACATAAACAATAATTACACACGTCATAATACTTTAAAGCTCGCGATGGCTTCCCTTATCACGTATCACATTAAAGAATCAAATTATATACTCTGCAACTGTACTCCATAATGTGAAAAATGCGCCAACCCAAATAAACCCAGCACGTCGCATCATCATCAGTACGCGCTTCGGAAAAGCCGCAATCACGAAGAAAGCAAAAAATTCCGCGCGACATCGATACTTATATATACACGAGCGCGTCCGCTTTCTCCAATAAAGCCTCGACCGCCGCAACCACAAAAAAAAATTCCCTGATGCTCAACCGAAACCACGACTAAAAAGCATCGCCATATATATACACACAACAGCAGCAGCAAGTAGCAGCTTATAACCGGGGCAAAAATCAGCGACATCGCACGCGCTATAAATCATGCACGCACGCGCCGCAAGAGGAGGATCGCGCGATATTACGCATCGGGGAGTTTCGCGGCCTCGTTTTCTCGCGGCCTCCGGAGGACGGGCGCGCTTTTTAATGGCCGGCGATTTCGCGCGCTATGCGCCCCCGGGACCTACAATACAACGCTGCCGGGCTCGACGAGGGAATATTAATGCGTGACGCGCGAATGATTGGTTTCTCGAATTATATTCGAGAGTATAACGCAGTGATTTATATATAAGAGAGTCGCGCGTATAGCGATGATCGCGAGTATAGTCGCGTCTTTGTCTTTCCTAGTGCGCTGCCGTAATAAATGAAAGGCGGAGAAATTGCGAGGAGTGCTCGTGTCCGGCCGAGTGGTAAATGAAGGTATATATCGGTAAAAATTGAAGCTCGATCGAGGAAGTGCGGCTGCTGCAGCCGATTGTAGGATAATGCGTTTGTAACTGGATCGCGATCGAGTGTGGTCTCTCCGGTTGTGCGTTTTGCTTCTGTTAGAACATTTGTCTCGTTGTGCCCATAGGTGATGAATATTTGTACGACGGGAGAGATTTGTTTTTAAGATTGTTCTTCGAGAGGAGAGGGAAGATTCGATCCGGAGAGAGAAATAATAATTAGCGTTAAGGGGAATGTCCATTTTTATGTGGGAAATGTTGATTGATGTTGGATAGAGACAGAATATTCTGATATGCTTTAAACAACTAATTAGTTAAATTTGATACATTTGTTTATATTTTCTATAAGGGGTTGTGCTTCTACATTAAATGCCGATGCAATTTCCGTCTTTGTCCATGGTATACGGTTTTGATTATTTATTTATTTAATTTCGAAACATTTATTTTTCTTTATAACGTCTGTTTACACAAAAAATAGATAAAATTTAACGATCTTTATTGTGTCTTGAAAATAAAATTTTCGCGTTGAAAAATGTATCTACAACGCATTTTGATTTCCAAAATAAAAAAATAACACAAGATATTATGCGACATCGTTAAAAAAAATGCACGTGTAGGAATTTGGTATGAATAAACGACATGAAAATCATGTTTTTCTGAAGAAATATGTTGAAAATAACGAAAAATCGAAGTGAATTTATCGGTGTTAAACCAAAAATTACAAAAATAAAAATTTTAATTCTCCCTCTAAAAATAGCATTATATGAACTCCAACCACTACAACAGCAACTGTATATTTACCAAATGCCATTAGCAAGTCAATTAATGCGCTCCTACACACAGACCTCGGAAGTAATTAATCGCCATACGGCCTCTATACAAACGCGAGCACGTGCGGCGCGCGCAACGGGTATAGGATAGGTATCTAAATCTCTCGGTGCATTTTCATAAACTGACAGGCGCGCGTGTGCGCTGCTCGGCTTCTAATTGAAACAGAAACTCTCGCGACCGTTAACGAGTTAATAGCGATGATGGGACGTACGCCGCCGCTGCCGTCGTCGATAAATTTGCGCGACTATACCGCCCATGCGATCCGGCACGCGTATAATATGCGCTGATGCCGAAGCGAAACCGGTCGACGGCACGCGCACGCAACGCGAGAGGACGGGGATCGCGTATATTATAGGTGGATATATATAGAGGTGAGAGAGCCCAAGGTGTGGAAGGCATGTTAGCAGTAGGTGGTGGGGAAATGAGGTATTTTTCTGTTTGAAGTTTTTCGAGCTGTATTTGTTTACATACTTGACTCCGATACGATAACAATGTGTTGGTAAAGAGAGATTGAATGAGGTGCCTGATATTATTATCAGTGGGGACTGTTGATTCTAAAATAGATATGAAACATACGCCTGAACATGTTAAACTATAATAATAATCTGATTATTACTTCTTAAAAGTATTAGAGAAAGTTGCATTTGTTCTCTGAGTTATAACAGTAAAATTTCATAGTTATAAAAAGTTATAAAACTAAACAAACACTTTTCATAAATTAATTTGTTTAAATAAATATATACATATTATTTATTTATATAAATAAATATGTACATATAAACTTTATAGCCACCTAATAATAAAGAAATGATTCAAGAGAATATTGATTTATTGCCTACTAAACGCGCTATACACTACGTTAGAATTAAATAACTTCTTATACATAAATAAATATAATTAAACTAAAACGATTGTTATAAATTACATCATGCAAGTTTTCTAAAAATAATCAGCATTACTCCGCCTATTATATACACACAACGTCGTAGGTACGTCTGCCGCCACGTATCCACATATACATATATAGCTATACAGCGAGACGGCAAAAACTATAACATCGCGAAAAATCAATGCAAAAATTCCGTTCATGGCACAACCCCATTCCACCTGACCCCTGCAATGATAAAAAAATAAAAAAAAAGTTGGCAAAAAGTTGTGGGTCGAATCATATCGACCAGGCTGCCAGTGCGATCCCACTCCCGGGCGCGATCCCACTACTGCCCGCCACGGAGACTTTTGGCTGCTGGGTTTCCCCTCTGGCCCGGTTC
>UXGD01002752.1:0-23955 GCA_900474315.1 Torymus auratus | reverse complement strand
TAAAACATATTTTTAAACATTTTTTGTTTCAAAAATTTTGTTCACCATTACAAAGCTTCCTCTTTGAGGAAGCAAAATTTCAATAACTACTCAGTGTCTCGTACAAATTATACATAAATCAATATAAATCAGACGCCATCGAGACTTCAATATCATCGAAAATTTTCCTCTAAGAACTCGTTATTATCAATACCAGTTTGTCTCCAGTACTCCGCGCTCATGCTTCCCTCAGCTTGCTTTTATTGTGCCAAAATAACGACATTTCGCAGAACCGTCTCAAACACACGAGTCTCGTTGCGATATCATCAATGTAATTAACCCTCCATGATCTCGTACGCTTTTATCAGATATCAATGCGCCACGAAAGAGGCGAAGAGAAGAAACTTAAACCGGTTGCGTCACACTATCCTGCCAACTGCTCTACACTATCGACTCGTGTGTTGTAGCGAAAAGAACCCCCGCGATGTTTTGACCGATTGAGTGTTACAAAACACCCTTATCGCGGGATGTGTGCGCTTATGTGACCTCCGTGCCCGCGGCTTCGTAATGCGGAAAGTGTTAAAATTCTGCTATCGCTAGAGGCTCATTTGTTTATCGCTCGCTTCGTTTATTGTTCTGTAGTTATTGCTTGCATTTTTTCGCTAGATCGTTAAAATGAGTGCCCGACAGCTGTTCTCATAGACTCGTGCCGATTTGCGTTAAAACAAACGCGGAGAAACGTTTCTTAATTTTGCTATGTTTTGTTATAACTGTTGAGTTAATCTCTTCGAATCTCTGGTAAATAAGTTACGTAAGAAATACATATATAGACCATGAACATATAGTTGTATCGATGGAATTCAATGATTGTGTCCTTAAAGGACAAGTAAGAAATCGTGATCTTTGGACATTTAGTACTGTAATTACAATCACTGTAATTAGATATTTATTAACTTAATTTTTTATCTATATCGTATATCGAATCTCTGGTTTTACTTAAAGTCTAACATATAATTAATGTCGTAGCTGTTATATTAAACCTATGAATTCTTAATTCTTGCAAGATATTTTAAGCAATCGAAAATTCATTTTATTTGCTAATCACAGTTATTAATGCTGATAAAGTACACGTTAAGTTGAAAATCTTCTCGATACCATATAGACCTATTGCTCTTTTATACTTCTCGTTTTTCGTGTTCCCCAAATACGGAGAAGGCGGGTAACCGATCAAACAGGTTTCGAAATCATCTTTGGAGTTTGCATGACTCGTTTCGCGGATCAGCTGTTGCGCGTGCACGCCTTCTACATATGCCAAAGAAGAGTCAGGAGACCAGTTGACGAAAGATTTCTGCAAAAACATAATACAGGCGTAAGCAATGAGATATAATGTACGTAAACCGGAAAGAATGATCGCCTTCTTGATTTCTCTCGGTTCAATGAAGCTGCATGTCCCTGGTATTTAAAATTAATTAATTGTTGAAATCACCGAGGCCGATGGCCTCCTCGAACAATATTATTGTTTGCTGATACTTTATTCATAAAGCGACTTCTTAATCAGTTGTATAAATAGAACAATCGTTACATTGGTAATAGAATGATAGCTAGAAAATGACAAGTTTTTATATCAGAAGGAAAATACTAATTAAACTACCAAGTAAGAATATTTAAAATTTTTATTTCATGTATTAATATTGCTACAAATGATCATTTGGATATTTATATTCCATAACATCTTAAAGGATCACGAAATTATATCTTTTTTATCATTTCCTAGTGAAATATCTCGCAATCAATTAAATTATCTATCAATCTAATAATAAATGTGAATAAATTTTCCTCGTTATAATATTACTTTTTATAGAAACGTTCATTTTGTAAACATATTTTTTGAGTAAACAAGTAACACATGGAAAATCGTCTTCTCCCTGAAAATCGTCAATTTGTCACAATATATAAATGGATTTCCCGAACTGTATAGATAAACGAATATGGAACGAAACCTTCAAATTTCCATTGCCAAATAAAATTTCCTTATTTCATTTTGCAAAAAATTTTCCTTAAAGCAAATGACAATAACAAACAACCAATTCTTCCATTCAATAAAAATACTATTTTGATTACAAGCGCGGGTCTGATAAGTATCATTATTCATTCGCGTTTGTCATCGGTTGTACATATATGCAAAGTATTTACTATGTAACTCACACACTCACTGCCAAATACGAAACGAAATATACACTCGTAGAAATCACACATGTAAAAAAGATACACGAAGACGAATGATCAACAAACGCAATTACACTTGAGGTTCGTATAAGGGAATAAATTGGCTAATTTCAAAATTAAAAGTGCAGAACTATCTACATAAGGCTGGACATAACCAGATCAGAGTTTTATTTCTTTAAGTGGTAAATTGGTAAACTGGATCAATTTTTCAGAGACTGTTCTGATATAGTTGCATACAAATTTATAGTTCATTAATTTCTATCTAAAGTTTTTATATTGACAAAAATTAAGTTGCATGTGCTTTAGTGGTAAAAAGAACAGCTGCTAATTTCATTACCGAGTCGACTTTCTGAAAGGAAGAGAGAGAGAGAGAATGAATTTAATATTTAAAAATGGACTATTCATTTTCTTTCATATATTTTGTAAATTAGTATAAATAAGCTCATTCTTTTAAACCTTGTTTTTCTCTTTGAAATTGCGCTAAAATATATATATATATAAAGTTTTCTCATCTACAGTAAATTACGCGTATTAAAAATATACACTTCTATTTCGGAGATTATTGTAAAACACTCAATACAAATTTTTTTCAGATTTTAGATCAACTATAAAACTCTTAAATAAGTCACGCATACTAATAGAATATGATCATAGTTCTTAAAACTTATATAATGGACCAAAAAACTAAAGGACGCATGTTTTCGTTTGCTTTCTTCGGGAACAAAAGATTTTATTTCTTTTCAAAGTTACGTTAATTTAAGGTTAAGTAACCACAAAACAGTATCAAATAGAAGAATTCTAAAGCTATCAAAAGCTAGCAAAAACGTATTTTGAATGCTGTAATAAATATATATAGAGGTAGAATCAGGTTCATACAGAATGTCTCAAAATTTTTTTCAAGTTTGAAGGACGCAGAAAGGTAAGATTTTATGTATATATACCAAATATATATATGTAATTAAAATATTTACAAGAAATATTTCTTCGCTTAAATAAATAAAAAAAAACATCCTTTGGCGCGGACTATGCACGTTACATAAGAACGTCAAAAACAATTTAATCGACAATCTTAATGTTTCCCGAAGTTGAAGTTTAACTTTATACAACATCATAATCATGCGAATTCCAATCAGATTAATTAGCGAAATTTCATTTAGAATCAAATTACAAGAGCAGCCGATGACAAACTGTCTAAAGTCATATTTAAAAGTTGCATCAAGATTTGCGATCCGTAGGTGCCATTTTTTACGATACTCATTATCTCCTCCACTTCACACATGCCCTTTCTTATCTCTCGCACAACTTTATCGCGCGTACGCGGAAGCACAAAAAATCCTCTTTGTTCGATTTCCGCGAACAAAGAGTCTGCCACAAGATTCCCAGACTAAGCACATCAACGAGATTTATAATAGCAATAAAATTACGTCTGGAGGGATGACTGAAAGAGAAAATCAGTAGCGGCATCGGCAGCCGACACGCACGTGTTACAATTACCGCGAACGCGTTATATGCGCGTCTATACTTCGCCATTGACTGAGACCCTGATCTCCTTCGAGAATCATTTTTCCTCTCTTCTTTACATCGTAAAAATGTTTACGTCTCGCCACGCGCCTCGTGTGACTAATATTCGCTCGCGATGCGCACATTTGCCATCGGCAGCGTTAGATAAAACTCGAGGGTGCAGAGTACAATTATTACCGATATCGGCTATAATTAAAGCTGTCGCACGCGCCGCGTGTGATACGTGTGTACACGCGGGCTTCCATGCGCCCTGGTCGCGAGATCGCGTGGGCAGATATCGCGGAACTGGCAAAAGTTGGAAAGAGACAGATCGCATTGTCTATAGGCGCTCGATACGGCTTGATTTCTCGTTTATTGAGTCTCGAGCGAAGCGAAATATTCTGGAATTATCGCGGAGTATCGCGTTTTTGCGATTGAAACGCTTGATCATGGGAGGAAAAAGTTTGTTAATCTTGACATTGACAAAAACTCCGACCTTTTTCTGACTTTGCATTATGTGTATGACTTGTCGAGTATCATCATTTGTTCTCTGTGGAATAATATAATGTGATAGATTTTTTAATATAGAAGTATGAATGATAGGCTTACATAACATGGAAGATTTATTTTTCAAATTATTAACAAAAACATTTAAAAGTATTAAATCACAATTATTTTATTGAAATGAGAGCGAACAACTTTTTTGGTAAACTTATTATATTTTTCTACTGAAATTCTAGATTTTAATTGCAGCAAAAGTCATTTTTGTAATTAATATGATCGGATTGTATTTCTTTAGCTCTTTGGAATTTAATATACTTTCTGATGAAACATTAGAACTGATGATAAGGTAATGCTCTTACCTTACAAGAGATTATTATTGATGAATGCTGAAGTAGCGTTTTAATACATGTTATAATTTAACGTATCTATTACTCCTAATGAATTATGCTTTGTACAGTGATATGTAAATTATTAGTGAGCTATCGTCGTATCACTTCTTTGTTCAATTTAGAATGAATTAAATACAGCAGTATATCTTGAGATATTTTACTGAAATAAAAACGGCAAAAATTGTAATAATTCACACAAGATACCCTTCTAGAAAATTAATGATGCTTTATAGTTAATTTGTTAATAAAAAGGAAGAATTTTTAATAAAAAGCAATATGTAGTAACAGCACAATGTTCTAAAAGTATTACGAGTAGTTAAAATGTCAATTTTATCAAATGAAAATGCCAAAATTTACTTCAAATTGGTATATAATTATCAAATAGAAGGAGGATATGGTTCTTAGCCATAAAGTTAGCTATGGATAGGTAATTTATGGTTAAAATTTCTGCCAGAGAGGTCTCTTTTATTTATTCATTTCTCTATAGTAGGTATCGCTGTCTTTCTTGTTACAAAATCATCTTTACAAATATTATTTATTCAAGCAAGTCTCAAAACGTAAATGAACGTTTGCCTATCTCCGATCAATTGTTATTATTGTTAAAAAGAAAAGAAACCAAAGATTAAGCAGCTGTTGCCATCGTAATCGTGGCGGAGCCTTAATTAACGTATCCGTTTCACTCGATAAAAAGAGAACTCTTGCCGCCCGCAACTGCGGTAGGTACCATTCGTCTTCCGGATGTAGCATCTTGACGCGTGAATAGAAAAATATTATGAGAGTATAATTGACCGATAAGACGGGTAGTGTTTAGTGATGTTTATGTGCTTCGACGGGCTTGGACTAGTTTCAGCCAATGGGAGCGACTAAATGCGCTATCTATCACTGAACTCAAAGTTCATCGTGATTGTTGTATAAGAGATAAACGGCAAAACGTGTCCATAGATTTTAAATATTTATCTCCTAAAATTCAAAAAAGTAGTCGGTTTCGCAATACTATGATTGTAATATGTTTCAATTTGTTTGCAACTTATTTCATTCGGTTTGTGTACCTACATAGTATTTTAATTTGTACATATAGATATGTTCATGCCATTGTAAATTTTGTTCTATTTGTGATTTTACTTATTACTTGTAAGATTGAGAAAATTTCCAATATTCTTTGCTTTAATATTTTTAGAATATAACAGTTTTAATAAAAGTATTTATTATATTAGCATTTCTAAGGAAAGATATAAATAGAATAGAGATAAGAGCTGAGTAATCAAAAGCATGAAAAAGCATATTCAAAATATACCGAGTATGTCGATAGTATTATGTGAACTACAAAATAAAAACACAATATTTAAAATAAGTATTTAAAATTGCAAAAAAGCAAGTCATTAGAATCGAATCATTATTTTAATTCCAAAAATGTAGTCAATTTAATTCTTTAAAATAACTAGAGACTTAATTTTATATATTTAGCATTAAAAAGCATATTCTAAATATACTGAGTATGTCGTCAGTATTATGTGAACTGCAAAATAAAAACACAATATTTAAAATAAGTCTTTACAATTGCAAAAAATCAAGTCATTAGAATCAAATCATTATTTTAATCATACGATAAGTATGAAAATATTGTTCAAATTCATACGATTTGCATTACCTGATATCTGTTTATTTAGTCATGTCTATAATATTAATCTAGTTAAAGCAAAATTCGATTGTAAAATCTTTAGACGAAATTATTTAGGATTTTACATAGAGATATCTTTTTGGAAATGTGATTACCGATGATGTTTAATTCAGAAATCTTTTAAACTTGAAAATTCTCGTGAAATTTTTCGAAATCTTTAAAGCATTATTCAAGACATTTGTTAAAATCATCGATAAATTATAAAAGAAATCTATTAGAATCATATCTTTCAAAGCGACTTATGAAAATAATTTGAAGATTCGTGAATTTATTATTATTTACATAGATAAAATTATTATTCTGCAGAAATCATTTTGTGAATGAGTCCGAAGTATGTACATTTTGTAGATATATAAACTGCCGTCATTATATGTGTGTGACTAAAACGTGGAAAATCCCTTATCAGATATATCTATTTTATGTGCCAATATTTCAATTTGAAGATATTAGAAAAACCCTGCCCTGTCAATATTCAAGGGGTTCCTTTCACTTGTAGAAAGGGTGGTGGAAATGAATGAATTTGTTAAAGGCGAGTTTTATGATTGTACAATGATGACTCCTGCGTAAACGTCAAAGTTTAATGATACTAATTTGTTTACACTGATAAAAAGAATCATTTCATAGAAAGCATATTTCTTAACAGTTAAGAAATATTCATTAACAGTTAATACTTTAGATTAATTTTTATAGCACGAATTCTGGTTGTTAAGTATGATATCAGTGCAGTCGAACACTCTATTGAAATTTATACATCTACCAAAAGTGGAGCCGGCGACTTTGGGGAAATGATTCTTTCTAGTAGTGTTAACAGTCTTGAGAGGAAAAACGTTAGGCCATCCAACATTGGTCGCCAAATTAAACTAAACTGGTTTCTACCAGATTTCTCGGTAAAATTTTACTCAGGGGACTTTGATTACTCCCTAGCCATAGTATAGAATGTTTAAAAATGAATCCATAAATAAACATTTTATTCAAATTTTAATCCCCTCTCGAGTTCTTCATATAGTAAATTAATTAAAACTACTTCACTGAGAATAATTATTTAACAATAATAAAAACATGCGAAACTTTGCTAAAAAGTTTATAATTTAGTGATAACTTTTTCATCTTTCTTATTTCTCAACAAGCCGTGTATGTTCTACTTATATATCTATCTCCTCGATTCGAATAAGGTCACCTCCACACCCAGCATCCAAATTTCAATTCTTCACCGCTGAAGCCCGTCAAGAAGAATCTAAATGTATAGCAAACGAAAGATCGAAAAGCAGTTCAATGAAACACGATAAACTTATTTCCTGCACACATATAATATGCACTTGTCTCGTCTGGATGCAAATGAGCGCCAAGTAAAGTAGAATAAAAGTCTTCTATACAGCGGCCGGACGGGCAGCTTTTATCAGCAACCCGACGGCCGTAGATGCCGCGACTATCGGCTCTAGACGGACGCGTTTAGACGCGGGGAGCCAACGACCAGCTGCGGGAAGAAGTGGACGCAAGATGCTGGCAGTTTTACACGTGACGGATGCGCATGTATCGAATACCTCGGACGAGAGAAGCTGAGAGAGGTAAATTAGGGACATCGGAAGATTTTGGCTTTTGCGAATCGCCGTTGTCGCTATTATTTAAGCTTTGGTTATACGGAGGCGACGATTGAGATGTATAAAATAAATAAATACTAATAAATGCGTAAGAAAAAGAATGTAATTTATCTCTAAATTTTAAGCAGAATTTTGATAAATACGTAAAAAATTCTTTGTGAGAAATCAGTAGATGAATGATAAAACAAGTTGTTCGAATAGAAAAGTATTTTTTTATAAACCACAAATTTAATTTCAATAATAAGTTAGCAACTATTTAATAGTTGAAATATACATTTTGCTCATAAATGTAAGATTTTAATTTTTTAACCTTTCTTCCTAAGAATTATATTATTAACTAAGAAGTATTACTTCTTATAAATATTTCCCAATCGCAATCGACGCATTCACTTCGAAACCCAAAATATTTGAATCATCCATTACAAAAACTTCATTATCTCATAAACATTCATATAATTTTGCATCTCACTAACGACCGAATAAAATTTCTCTGCGACGTCAATATAAAACACCTTTTAAATTCCCACACCTTACGGCTACTACGAGCACAGATACATAATTTAGCATATGACCCCACTCTCCCGCCGATGTTTTGAGGCACACGTGTGTGAGCGCACATATGGGGACTTCATCATCCTAAATAAAACAAATCTCACTGGCGACGTCGGTCCGTTTACCTCATTAAAAACGCCTGATGAAACTCCCGCGCGCGTTCGTGGAGGCACGGCTCAAAAAGCGCCAACGGGACATCTCCGCGCCTCTACGTACCGCGCGGCGATTGGTTGGGCGAGCCCGGCAGCTGGTTCTTCATATTCAAGGTGACTCTGTAATATATACGCGATGATTTTTCGCTTTCGAGCGAGCCCCCGCCCCGGGCGATATAAATTTTTCGGCACATTTTTCATCTTTTATCGAGGAATCTTCCGTAGATTTTGATGATGATGTTTTAGTTTTATCAGCGCGTACGTAGAGAGCGAGGAAAAGAGGCAACGGATTTTTAATACTCGTGCTCATCGCTGGGAGTCGTTATCTGTGGGAGAGCTTCGACGAGAGTTATCATTTTTTCTAGAATTCTAATTGTAAACACATTATTGTCGCCGTGGGGGAGAGGATCGGTGATTGGTAGCAGCTTAGGATTCAACAGCTTACGTGATACGTACTTATGAAATATTGTCTTATCTGTAGTATCTAGAGGTGTTATTTATATAGGTTTGTACCGCTTGAATTTTCAACGTGCATCGTCTTTTCATGATAAAGAATATTTTATTTCTCATATTTAAATCCCCGATGTTATTTAATACAGTGATCATCAAAATATTATTGGAAATAAGTCAATATTGCCCGGCCTGTAAAAGAATTAGTGTAAATATTAAGCGTATTGGAAATATTTTCAAATTTTCTCGTATACGTGATTATGCCCAGCTGGAGTATAACAACAGCTGATCGCGATAAAAAATATTACACAATAATTCTTGAGATTTCATTTGGTGTATATATTAATGAAAGAAATTTTGATAACCGCATTGATCAACTGTTTGTATAACGTATTGATTATAGGTAATAATTAAATTACATCACAAGGTCATTATCTCTTGAAATAAATTGAATTTTTATCTTTTAACTTTACTGCATATTCGAATTATCATTATCATTGCTATCTCCAAAGTATACAAGAGCTATTTTATCTTCCAGAACAAAAGTATTAAAATCTACCATTTTGGTAAATCACTTGATTGCGTAAGGGCTGATTTAAAGGCGTTTATACTTACAACCGCAAAACAAAACGATGATTAACCAATTTCAAGGAAAATATTTACTTTGTTGTATCTTAACTTTGGTGATTTCATTGACAAAAATCGCGTTTACGTATTCAGATTACACTTATACTTCAACTCTATTAAGTATGCTTTGAGTAACATTATTTACCACAAACAAATGCTAAAAGAAAACTTAAGGCACTTAAGAAACACCGAAAATACTATAGTCATTACTTCATCGGTAATTTGATATGGGCAATCTTGCGTATTAAATTATATGATTGACATGGTTGATACTTCACCGAATTATGATTCGTCATTCATACGATCAATTACAAATTTCGGCTTCTCCATCGCGTATAAGATATTCTTAGGTTGTTAAAAGCATTTTAAATTTTTTGATCATTAATCTATTTATTTTAAAGTTTATTAGGCTCTGGTATATTTATTGAATCTTTTCTTAATTTAAGTTTCCTTTTCAAATTTTTTGTGTGAAACGTTATCAGGAATATTACAATCCTCTAAAAAACCTGTATTTATAAAATTCCGCTGTACTTTATTGCTCCAATATAGTAAGTATCATATAAAACACATGTTTCCAAGTATCGCTCCAAACACGTAACCGTGCTCAAACTCAAACAAAATTAAAACAATCCGCGCGCGCGCGACATTTCCTTATTTCCAGGCAGCTCTGGCGTAGCTAAAAAACTGGCAAAAAGACTCGAAACAATGTTGCTTGACCGCGAACCGGCAAAACCAGCTCCATACACACGTCCACTCGAGAGCAAGCGAGAAAAATGCTACCGGATCAAGAGCGCTGCCACGCTGCGGAGACTCCCACGATCCGGTCGATATCATCATCTCGAGACTCGGCAAACAAACTCCGCTATGGCCACGGCCACTTTGCTTTGTAGCGCATTACATCGTATTGGAAAATTTCGCTGACTCTCCTCCCCCCTCCCTCTTGTGATACGCTGTGGCCTCCGAAATCTCGCTCCTCAATCTGGGGCTGATTCCATGCCCTGCTCTCCCGCGGGCGAGCACACATCGGCAACACTGTATGTAATCGAGAGATCCCGTTCTATCTCTCTCTCTCTCTCTCCCTCGTATATATACACGCACACCGGCGCATGCAGAGTGAGAGCAGAGAGCGTAAATAAGTCGCGCGAGAGTCGACGTGTTGTCGCGCAGGCACAGCTTATAGGCGCTCGTCAGATAGCGCGCGTACGAGCGGGGTCCGACGAAAAATAAAAGAGAGAGAGAGTAAAAGAGAGGAAAGAGTGAAGTGAACGAGAGAGAGAGAGAGAGATCGCAGCAGCAGTAGCAGCACCGGCGACGTATAAAACGCAGCGCGTCACCGAACGCATCGCTACTCACACTCTCTCTTCGCAACCCTGCGTGCTCTCTTTCTCCCACAGCTGTCGATATAACAACGTACCTGCGCGCCGATTTTTCGCGAAAGAAAGGAACAGAAGAAGGAAAAAAGAGCGCCGAAGAGGTGACAGGCTGGAGGAGCAGACCGAAGAGGAGGAATCGGTAACCGATCGCACCGAAGTCCGGCAGATCTCTGAGGCGCGCCAGGGCCCGGTTAGGACTTTTTAAGACACAGTAGGCTCTCGAGAGGGAGAGTGTGTGTGTCTATCTCCCCCCACCGTCGATCGTGGAGGCAGTACCAGCTGACACGCACCGCGTAATCGCGTATCGCACGCGCGCGCTGTTATACGCGCGCTCCCCATCGTGAATCGACTCCGGAAGTTCAAGGATCCAACGGCGAGTCTTAAAGTTTCTCCCACCCCTCGGCTCTCAGATTTTCCTCGCGCACGCGTGTCTCGCAAGCGTCTGGGTGGTGGCGATACGAAGAAGGAACGGAGGTGGTGGACGGGGGCCAGTGTTTTCCGATCGAGTATATAAGGAACGGCCGGCGCCGCGGCTAGCAACATGTCATCAACGATCCGATGGATAGAAACGGGATTGCACAGATCTACCACGACGAATTGGTCAAGCTTGCGAGGAGGAAGCCCGTGGAGCCAGGCGAGGAGATCGTTAGGAATCGGCGCTTCGCACTCAGCCAGAGGTTCAGGGATCGCAGGGTGCAGACTTGAAGCCGCCTATAATTTGCAACTCAAGCGAGACTTTGCCATTTTCAAGTGGAGATCTATTGTGCTGGGAAGCAGTTCGAACGGAAAGGACAAGATGCCGATCACCCTTGAGATGCGTTACCCGCAGTAAGTTTTTCCGCTACTTTCTTTCTTTTTTTCTTTCTTGTTTTGGTGCGGCTTTTGGGTTTATAGAGCGAAGCGCGGGGTTTTTTTAAGTGCGAAGGAGAGCGCGCGGTGGCCGACTTTTTCACACGGTGCTGAGTTTGTTTTGATTTGAGAAGTGCGTGGTTCGAGTTGCATGCGAACCGGAATACTTTTTCCAGCTGATATGGTGAGAGATTAAGTAAAGGTTACAGCTCTATGGGATCAACTTTTTATTTGAATTCATATTATTTATCGTTGGAATAGTCGTAAGGTACAAGGAAATATAGTTAAAATTACATAAAATTCTATCGATATTTTAGCATCCTTTGTTTTGGTTTAATAGTTCATTGTTATTGTATTGAAATATTCTTAATTTATTTAACAGCTTTATATACATTAGAAGAGAAAACACAAACGATCAAGCATTTTATTGTGTAGAATTATATAAGAAAATTTCTTAAACCGATAAATTTGAATAAGAATATAGGCTATGAAGCCTATTAAAATGTCGATGACTAGCAAACTAAAAAGTGAAATTCAGAAAAGTGAAAAGACACTTTTTAATATATTACATAATACACGCAGTTATTCAAAATGAAATTTCTAAAATTTGCTCACTTTTTATTATTTAGAATGTTCTGCATAAAAGCCGTTTCTTTTATACCCAAAGCCGTACAACTTATAGCCGTATTTCTTTTCATGTACGGTGTTTCGCAAAAATTCAACAAACGCTAACTAAAAATTTGCATAAAAGAATCATGCCCAAATATTTAACGACGCCACTGAAAGCATTTTTCTGCCATTATTCTAAACCTCCTATCAGTAGGCGCAAAAACATTCGGTACAGTCAGCAGCGACAGCAGCAGCCCACGTCACACAGCGGCTGTGTTACCTCATGCTCTCTCGCTACATAAACGACCGGAGCGCGCTCCAAATACGCTCTCCTTCCTCTAATTACACCTTCGACTGCGTCATTATACTGCGCCGAATACTTGGCTCATTTTTCTCCTTTTTCAACGTTTTTGTTTTGATCCGCTATACTGCGCGCGCTGCCTATATATAAACCACAATCTTCTCTCTCACGCGACTTCGGCTTTCACCGCGCTCTCGAAGTATATAGGAGACTTGAGACACGCGCCGCCGATTAGACTCGAAACCGCTCGTTTTTTTTCAGCGAGATATATGGATGGAGCGAGAGGGAATGGGAGAGTTTGCGTGCGACAGAGAACTTGAAAGGAGGGCTCGATCGTTCGCGCGTGTGTGTGGGATGATGTAATGCGCGCGGCGATGGGTATGTGCGTCGGAGAAAGATACACACTTGTTGAATTCCCCGGAAAAAAATGGCACGCTTATCAAGACGCGACTTTGTACCTCGGATGCGAGCGCTAAGATTAAAGCGATCGGGAGTTTTTTTCGAGTGTCGGCGCTGATAATGTTTGTGATGAACGAGGTATAGTTTGTATTTTAGGTTGATAAAAGTCATAATAAGCCTGGTAATTTATTATTCAATTGAGTGTTTCACTGAATACATGATTTCTGAGACAGTCTAATTAGCGAGTTAAAATTTTTGCATTTTACAAATTACTTGTTGAATGTATACATTTTAATGAAAATATAATAAATTCAGTTTCAATATTGTATTATATTGCATATTTTATTAGATAAAAATTCATTATTATTCGACTTTTTGCGAGTTTCTTTCTGTTTAATATTTTAACATAAAACATAACAATGTAGCTCTCTTTTCTTTGTTCTTTGAACAACATTTTTATTGCATTAAATATATAGATAACGTCGTAAAAGTTCATTGTAAATTTATTTATTTCGTGAAACGATTTGAAAGTCAAGGCAAAACAAAGGAATCGAAATGTGCATCACGTGACTATGTGACGACATAACGACGTTTAGGCTTCCCTAAGAATATTACAACACTTGTTTTTACTGATGCCATGATGTTTCACTCACATAATGCTAATATACACATATTTATTATAATCAATCTATCAGCTTTCCATAATTTTGAAGTGTATTACAAAATAACACTGTACAGTCATTTTGAGTGCTTTAGAAATTGCGTACTGATTTAGAATTCAAATTTGAATTTGAAGTTAACGAAAGTTTTATTATAGAGAAATTTTTTTCATCTTTTTCAGTTAGTTTTTTAAATGCTCAGTATGCGAATATTTAAGCATACTGAAATTTGGAATTTATTAAAACGCAATAGTAGACAATTAAGACATGACGGCTAAAAATAATAAACCTTATTTAATACTATATAATTTAGTCTCAATGGTAGTATTATTTAAATCTAACACGACCCAGTTGGACACTGACGGAAAATAAATGGGTTCAAGAATCAAAATAAAAAACTGTTTCAATCACTTTTAGATCAATAAAATTACATCGCAAGCCAAATCTAATTTTAACTATTGAGCAATATTACGTAAACTTATTTTACTTGTAACTAGCACAATATATTTTAAAAAGTAATCTTTTACTCGACAGACAAATTGTCAGATTTATATTATTTCAATATATAAAAGAACCATCCGTTTTTAGTTAAAATCATCACTCGATCTTTTTACTCATAATTTCATATACTTTAAATGAGTATCTAAACTGTCTTGCACAAGGCTCGTTAAAATATGGACAACGTTGAAAGATCTCGAAAAAAGAAACATTAACAATACAATTGTTGATATAGCTCACGCGTCTTGCGACATACTAAATATCATGCGAGTATTAAGATCGTATCTTTATTTAAAAATATTGTACCCATAATTTCGTCCATTAAAATATTTTTAAAGCATACAATAAGTTTTGATTAGAACTCTCTTGATTTAATCATAATTATTCATGTTTTCTCCCGATAAAAACCCTTTCTAGTACTTGAGAACACTTTGCAGTTGATTCTCAGTTCCACGGTCAATGTCAAGTGCACGCCATGCGACACTCTACCGGCACTTGACAATGACGACCCTTTTACACTTGCATCTCATCGGATTCTTTATATCATTTTTAAAAGTTATTGTAAAAATTTACTTGATTTATTTTTATTTTAAACGCTTTTACTTGGTTTCTTATACATGTATACTAACATAATAATTTTTATGTTGTAAATGAAAAATGAAAGAATATTGTTGTACCTCGATAGTTTTTGTTCCTACCCAATCATTATCATATTTTAAATATTTTATACATGTATCTATTATATATATATATATATACACAATCGTATAATTTATGTGAATTTTAAAATTAATAATTTTTTACAACTAAACGCACTCATTCTTCATTTAATATTGTAAAATTTTATCGGTGCAATTTCAACTCGATTGTTTAGTTTGTTATTATATTACATATACAAAATGTTTTTAGGCACATTTTCAAGAAAATTGACATCATCATCTACACTATTAACTAGGTCAGCAAGCGTAATAGGGTTACATTTAAAGCGCTCCCTTCCTCTATGCCCCGTTCAAACGTCTCGCGGAAGCCCTAACGAAGCCGCGCTCGCTCGCATGTCGCGAAAAGGAAAATGCTTCGTTCCCAAATTGATTACTCGAGCGGAAGTCATACGACAGTTTACTTCTCTCCTCATCGGCAATAACTCACTTCATTGAATCTCGTTTTTTTCTCTGCAGAGTCGCCAAGCTGATGGTGACCCACGCGGCCAAGAGCCCAAGCAGCAAGTACGAGACGTACGACCGGATCGCCGACACGCCGGTGCTCGGCAACATTAGCCAGCCTCTGGCGCCCAAGGTGCGCGCTTACGTAGAGGAGGCGATCAGGCTGTGCCGTCCGGATGACGTGTACATATGCGACGGCAGCGAGGCCGAGAACAAGCAGCTGCTGAAGCTCCTCGAGAAACGTGGAACTATTCAGCCGCTGCCCAAGTATGAGAACTGGTGAGTAACAATGGCTTTGAAAAGAAAAGCCTATGCTTAGTAACCACTCTAACAATGCGTGAATACTTTGGTGATACATTTGGAAACCTTGAAGTGCTGAGATTTTTAATTAGCTTGGTCGTAGAAAAATGTTTATTCGGAACTTTTCCAAATGAGTGCGCAATGTTATCAACATTTTTTGGCGCAGTCACGTGAAATCTAATCGCGTTAATTAAGACGATGAGAAAAAGTAATTGTTGAATAATGTTGTGTCTTATAGCTGCATAAAGAGATAAATGTCCTATAAGAAATGCATATCTATATCTTGACATTATCAGGATTCGTTTCGATTTGAAAACGCTGTAGACAAAACCTGTCTGTCTCGACATTGTGGTTATGGCACATATAGTATACAAAAGTTACATCATTTAATTAGTGTTAACTACAATGTATATTATCCATCAACTACCGTTAGAAATGCCATTACAACATTTCAAATGCTGTCTATTTTCAAACGTTCTTCAGCCCTGATACCATGAATCTTATTGTAGTTTTCACACAACACTTATCTTAAAAAAGTAGCAGATAACAAAGTCTTTTATCAAATGCTATTGATTTGAAAATGAATGATTGTTGAGGGTTGGAATAATGAGCAAAAAACTGCCGTTATCGCCAATGATAACTTTGTCAGTTCATTAAGAGCCTAATTGCATTTATTGACTTGTTGATAACTTTGTTTTGACTTTGATAATGGTTCAATAATGTCATAAAAAATAGATGCGCTGAAACATAAGAGATCCATTGTATTAAAGACGTATTGTGCTTCTTCTCGTTATGATTTGCTAACAATTAATTTGTCCATTTCAGCTGGTTGGCAAGAACGAATCCAGCTGATGTCGCCCGTGTCGAGAGCAAGACCTTCATCAGTACTTCCGACAAGAGCAATACCATCCCGACTCCTCGAAATGGAGTCAAGGGAACCTTGGGTAACTGGATCGCCCCTAACGACATGGACAAGGCGATCTTAGAACGCTTCCCCAACTGCATGAAAGGCCGCACGATGTACGTGATCCCGTTCAGCATGGGCCCTGTTGGTTCACCGTTGTCCAAGATCGGTATCGAGGTGACGGACTCAGCCTATGTCGTCTGCTCCATGCGTATCATGGCGCGCATGGGCGAGAGTGTGCTCCAAGCCCTGGACAAGCGTGACTTCGTCAAATGCCTGCACTCGGTTGGAGTACCCGCGGAAAATTCCAGTGTTAAGGTCGACGGCAGCTGGCCCTGCGATCCTGAACGCACCATTATACTGCACAAGCCCGCAAAGAATGAAATTGTGTCTTATGGTAGTGGCTATGGGGGTAACTCACTGCTGGGCAAGAAATGCTTTGCACTGAGAATCGGCTCGACCATCGCCAGGGATGAGGGCTGGCTTGCTGAACACATGCTGGTGAGTTTTGTTAAATATTATAAATTTAATGTTCTCTTATATATTTAAATAAAAGGCTTTATGTATAGTTTTCTCTTGAAATAAATCAATTAAGATTATTTACTAAATAAACTTTAGGAGCATTGCAATAATGATTAACTTTGTTAAGGAAAGCATTAGTTACAAAAGTTTCTTTTCTCTTTCTAGATCCTTGGAGTTACGAGTCCCAAGGGCAAGAAGCACTACATAGCCGCAGCGTTCCCAAGCGCTTGCGGCAAGACCAACCTCGCAATGATGCAGCCTACGCTGCCGGGCTACAAGATCGAATGCGTGGGCGACGACATCGCCTGGATGCGCTTTGATGCTCAGGGCAAACTTCGCGCCATCAATCCGGAGAATGGCTTCTTCGGGGTAGCTCCGGGTACCAGTTCGGCCACCAACCCTAATGCCATGGCTACTATTTTCAAGAACACCGTGTTCACGAACGTCGCCAAGACCAGCGACGGAGGCGTGTACTGGGAGGGCATGGAAAAGGAGGTGTCAGATAATGTGCAGGTACGGATTTTGATTTTTTTTGTTTAATTTTTTATTCAATAGTTCAATTGGTTGACAGTCAGATGTATTAATTAGAGTTCAACGGAAATGTGTATATTAAACTTGATTAGTTCATGATGATTATAGAGATTTTATCCAGATTATTGCATTATCAGATTTGATCAAAATATTAATGACTGTTTGAAATTTTCTCACTAACTGGGATATTAATTGAATATGATTATGAGTGATCTTAAACTACAGCTATGTAGGCGTAAATGACTCGCTATTTCAAAAAACTTGTTTTATTTATGTGACCTGAAAATGCAATCGCTGAATTATTTTATGATAATGTTTCTAGAACGCCGCTCACATGTTTTCTTTTATTATTCGTTTATTGGAGTTGCATAATATCAAAAAATTGTCTTGTTGAAAGGCTATCTAGATTTTTCGTTCTACTAAAGCACATAGCGTATAATTATGCCGTTTACCTCTAAACTGATAGAGAGAATGGATCTACACATGAATTCAGGTTTAGCAGCATTGACATGCATTTATAATACACATATATGTTTGATATTAACAACGAAACTTGTAAATGGCGCGAATAACGCAACCAAATTACTTTAGACGATATGATCAGATACTTTTTAAATACTTTTTAATAGCTTAATAAATCTGCTTAACATAAATTTTGCAACTTAATGTAACCAGACTTATTTATAATAAAAATCTATCAACCAACAAGACACTTCTCAACTTTTTCTCTTGTGAACATTTTCTAATTTTCATTTTCTATTTCCACAGATTACAGACTGGCACGGCAACCCATGGCAGCGGGGCTCAAAGACACCCGCCGCTCATCCGAATTCGCGCTTCTGCACACCCGCGCGTCAGTGTCCCATCATCGACCCAGCCTGGGAGGACCCGCAGGGCGTACCCATTGACGCCATCCTCTTCGGTGGTCGTCGACCCCAAGGTGTACCGCTTATTTACCAAGCGCGTAACTGGCAGCACGGAGTCTTTATCGGTGCCACGATGAGGTCTGAGTCGACTGCTGCTGCTGAGCACAAGGTTGGTTGACATGCAGTTTTCGTTAAATCTTTTGTGTTTATGATTGGGTTTGAAGATAATATATATTTTGAAATTATAAAATGGTAATTTTTGTGCCATCATCAAATTAAGATTAAAAATTAAAAACGGCTAAATGGATGTGTACACAGAATTATCGAAACCTTTTTGGTTGATTTATTTTTAAATGAATGACTCACAGTTAGATAAAGGTTGCTCAAGATTTAAATTATCTTTTAATGCAGGTTAAGAACTAAATAATTTTAACAAGGAAAATATTGAAAGATTGGAAAATTATCTAAATAATCTTTATCCTCTTATAATTAAAAGAAAATTTTGTATTACTTAGCATAAATCAGACAATAATTTTATTTTTCAATAATCGAGATTCTAGTTGTCTTTATAAACGTTAGGTATTAGTAAAATTTTATTTATATACTCGAAAGCATTTTCATTAACGGAAATCCATATTTTAGGGCAAAGTGATAATGAACGATCCGTTCGCCATGCGCCCGTTCTTCGGTTACAACTTCGGCCACTACCTGGATCACTGGCTGAGCATGTCGCGCGTTGAGAATGCTCAGCTGCCTGCCATTTTCCACGTCAATTGGTTCCGCAAGGGTCCGAACGGCTTCCTCTGGCCAGGATTTGGCGAGAACTCGCGCGTCCTCGACTGGATCCTGCGTCGCATCGACGGTGAAGACGTTGCCCTGGAGTCGCCAATTGGTTACCTGCCCAAACCCGAGGCGCTGAATCTCGACGGCATGGCCGAGAAGATCGATCTGAATGAGCTGTTCAGCCTGCCCAAGGAGTTCTGGCAGAAGGAGGTGCAAGAGCTCAAGGAATACCTCGACAATCAAGTTGGCGAGGATCTGCCCATGCCCATCGTCGAGGAGCTGCAGACTCTGGAGAAGAACATCGCAAAACTCTAAAGTCTTATATGCTTGTTTTGAATTTTATCTTTTTCCCCCTTTTCGATCGAAGATATAGCAATCCTCTTTCTATCCATTGTAAACGTAGATGATGCATCCTAAGAAATGATATGTAACGATTTGATTTTTGTAATGTTTGATCTTTTCGAAGATTTTAATTCATTAATTTATTATTTTAACGTATAATTGCTTTTTAGTGATAGAAGCTTATGTCACTTCTACCGACTTATTTTAATTTTCTTTTTTTAAAGACACAATATTGAATATTATGTCCACGATTTTTTTCATTATTCTTTCAAGGACGCAATTTTATTTTAAGTGTAAGCGTATGATCGTTGAAATTGCATAGTAGTTGTATCCCAAACGGCTCATTTCTTTTTTTTTGTTTTTTTTTGTTTTTTTTTTTAGACTATTTATGTTATATCATTTTTTACTCTTTAGCGAACCTTTTTTTTTATTTTCGTCAATGTTAATAGAACAGAACTTTTATTTTTAATGAAAAAAAATCGTGCTCTCGAGATTTATCGTGAACCAAAGTATTGTTCGAACGCTCGAAAAAGTAGCAGTAAAAGACATATAATTGTAAATGAGAATTTTTTCTGCGAAAGTATGTAAATAGTATTATTCGAGCATTACATTCCAATGGGACAGGAAATAGTTGCAACTATGCGTGATAGTTGAAAAGCGTATGAACAAGCGTTTATAGAGAAGATTTCCGTTGGACCAATTTGAAGACAAAGGAGAGAGATATGTGTGTAATGAATGCGTGTGATAGTAAATCGATAAATAAAGGTTATACAATTTTTTATTTAAAGTAAATGTGTTTTATTTTTTTTTCCTCGTTGGCTGAAGTTGTTATTGGGAATAATATCTATTGTAGTTTAGTTTTATTAAATGATTTACCATAATTAGTAGATAGGTTGATTTATTAATAATTTTTTAATTTTATAAAATTATTCAGCTTGACAGAAATTAGTAATTCACTATGTAAATGTATCTATAACTTTACAAACATTCATGGTGTAAAGATCAAAATAACGAGAAGTGATGCCTAAACAATAATATTAAATGAAAATAAAACGAATTAGTCCGGGCGCTGAAAGGAGTCTGAGTGTGCCAATTTTTTTTTCCAGAGGTTGCCACAGTATCCCAATGTTTTATGTATTTTGAGTTGTAGAATCCGAATTGTATGGTTTCAAGTCATGTGAATTGTTAGAATTCATAAAAAAACGCAAAAAACATGCGAAAATCTTCAGTTTTGTACTAAAATGTAAAATAAAAAAAAAAATTCATAAATTTTCCGCCTTGAAACCATGAAATTTGGATTCTACGTCTCAAACTACACGGAAAAGAGTAGGCACGGTTGTGAAGAGTGCCAACGAACCGCGACATGTGCAACTGTGCTGCCCAGACAGCGTACGTGCATCGTCTCTGATGGTGCAAGGAGGAAAATTCGGCACGCGTACTAACCTACGCTGAGCCCGACAGCACCGCTCACGATGCGGCGCCGTCGGTGACCAGAAAAAGCGCTGCTGTTGTGCGTTTTACACGCGCAGCATCTGCCACCACTATGCGGCGCAGTGGCTACTCTTTTCTTTCGACGCCGCGTTCAGCTCTGTTTTCGGTATTGTCTTCAACTTTCTTTTGAAGTTTTCGAGTTTCTAACTTATTTTTTCAGTATCTACGGCATTATTCGAAGAATTTATTTAATTATAAAACTGAAAAACTATTTTTTCCATAAATGTAGAACTGTGTGCATAATCATGATTTACTTATATCACCCAAAATATTTTTCCTTGTGGCCGCTCTTTTTAAACGCTAGAAAGTTCATATAAATGTATAGTCTCTATTGAAAAGAGCATGTATATGTATTTTTTTAAGTGCTGAAAAATTCATATAAATTTATAGCCTATATTGAAAAGAGACACTTCACTAACTAGATTCACGGATCAGTATTTAATATGAAGAACCAATCGCTTTATACATTTTACCTTATCTTCAAAGATATGAATATTTACACGAAAATGAACATGTCTACACCTTGAACTGCAAACCGTCGGGCCCGCCAAGTATGTATGGAAGAACGGAGGTCCACCCCTACTTCGCAGCTCTAGAGTTCTCTTCTCTTGTCCTCCTAAGAAGCGTAATATTGTCCTATCGGGACTTCAAAATTGAGAAATAATAAGGAAAAATAGGGATGGTAACTATAATGTACCATTGTTTCCTAAAGATCATCACAATATGTTTACAAGAAAAAGGTTTTATGGACTTACATTGTGCTCACGACGACGAAAAATAATGTTTGTACGACAGGGTAAGATTTTACACTCTTATGTGATAAATAACCCTGAAGCCAACTGGGCTAGCGCTCGTGCTCATTATCACATGGGCGTAAAATGTAATTTTACCCCTGAGGTACGAAAAGTTCTATTATGATAGTCAAGTTAACTTCCGGATTCTTGACAAAGAAATTGATTTCAGTACTTTCTTGTGTTTAATTTGTATAGAAGGATGAAAAAATTTGAATACATTTCTGAGAACAGTCATATAGTTATTTCCAATAGTCGTTTGCATTACTTGACTATCGATAATTGATTTCACAACTTTTGATTGTATAATTTGCAATGAATAATTGTGAATGTACTTACATACAATTTGTTGAGCATATATTGGATCGACGAAGTAAAAGACGTTTTCGCTAGTACATATTTAATTTCTTTTACAAAAACATAAATATTATTATTTTATAGATTCTACAAAAATAACTGATACATTCCTTATTTTATACTTTCGTAGAAAGTGTCATTAACAATACTATTTGTTTGCTGCGATTATTTTAAAAAAATATTTATTTGCTCTTGTTAAAGTTCTTGGTACAGATTTTGACACATGTTGAGTGAGAGGGAGGACGGTGGGAGGGGAGAGAGAGAAAGAGAGAGAGGGGGTGGGCGAGAAATAGTATATGGAATACTATAATAAACCAGACTTATACTTGCCTATAAGTTTTTACTTTTTTTAAAAAACTTTTTTTAGAGATTTCATAACTTTTTAAGAGTAAAAGTACATTAAACAATGTTTGTTAAGTATAAAACTACACGTTAATTTATTTCAAAACGGGTTTGGGTTTAACATTAGTAATTACATGGTGTAGATATAATTGCCTAATTTTTACTTATGTAAAAAAATTCTTTTAGAGAGATTTCACATTTTTTTAAGAGTATAAGTACATATTAAACAATATTTGTTAAATAAACTTAAAAATTTATTATTTTTCGTAGAATCCCTTTTCATAAGTTAAATCGTAAATATAATTATTAAGGATTATTTTATTTTTCTATAGATAATACAGATATATAGTTTGTAATAGTTTCAAACAGTTCAAACGCAGATTCAAACAGTTTCAAATAATCTTGAATTTGATATATTAAATTTTTTTTAATAATGATTAAATTATTATAAATAATGATAATTATTAATTAATAATTTTTTAATAGCCATATTATTCTATTCATAATAATTAATTCTATTAGTACTTTTAGTTTTTAGTTTTTAGTTTTTAGTTTTTATTTTTATTAATTTATACTAACAATAGATTATTATTATATTAATAATAATAATTAATAAATATTTAATAGTTATTAAATAATTTAATTACTCACATTAACTGTTAAAGAATGTTACAAACAGTTATAAACAATTAGTAACGTCCAAAACTCTACATTTTAATACTATTTTTAACAGTTTACAAAAATATTTCCGCTAGGGAAAGTACCAATAGAAATTGCTATGATTTTGTTACTTTCACTACAAAAATACCAATTTTCACTATAAATTGTAGTCATTTTCATGACAATTTTAATCTGTTCCATTGTTACTATAGAAAATTGTAATTTTTCCTACACAATTTTTCTCTGCGTATATACAGGGATGAATATAGAATATGTTGAGCAATCCAAACTCCAGAATGTATGTTACCAAACCAGTAACACTGTGGCCAAATGTTTCATAAAAACGTTTATAGCTGAAACATTTTACAGGATTCATAATGTAGTAAGTTACAAAGTCATAGCAAATTTTTACTATAAGTAGTTGTTAATTTTTATGAAAATTTGAGTGTCACACGGTTACTATAGGAAATAGTCATTTTTCCCACACAATTTTTCTCTGTGTAAGGCAAAGATAAATGTAGAATATGTTGAGCAATCCAAACTCCAGAATGCATGTTACTAAA
>UXGD01002751.1:0-23958 GCA_900474315.1 Torymus auratus | reverse complement strand
AGTCACATATTTTTCGTTTTGAGATATTCAATGTCAAAGTTTCAATAGTCAATACATTAGTATTACGTGATAATTTTTTGATTGATTATAATTTAAACAAAAGAGCAATAATAGGCACTTTTTTAGGGTGTTAGTAACAGTTTCAACCATGAGGCATCCCATTATATAGCCATATTTCATTTTTTTTTTAAATGTGACTTACGCCACTCTCATTCTGACACACACAATTGTTGCTCAAGAATATCTCTATGTTACACACAACATATAATATTAGGGTCATAGTAGAATTTAATTAAAATTTTACCATAATTATTATCTATGGCATGACGAATAAATTAGTTTTTTGAGTAAAATAACAAATTCAGTATATCAGGAATAACGGATACAGATGGCTCACAGATTACGATTCGTATGAGAGAAGGAGAGCAACCGAATCTCCCATTTTATTCAAAAGTGAATGCAACTGCAAGAAAAAAAGATGGGAGGGTAAACGTCATCTTATTTATCATTCACGTCAATAATTATTTCTAAAAAATTATTTCTAAAATTTTATTGGTTCACTAACATGAGAAGTATGATAATGACTGTATATGAACTCATGCACTCGCGTACATTCTATCTCTCTTCGACACGCTTGCACGCGCACCATCACACGCATACTTAGCATAAGATTTATTTGCGTCCGCATGTTTATATATGTTCCTGTAAAATTCGACGGCGAATAGTAAAAAGGTAATACAAGCTTTGCTGCCTTTCATCGGAAGTTACAAAGAAGCGCTCTGATTACCAAAAACTAAAAATTCGATCGAGTGTAAATATCTGCAAACGCAGAGGTGCTTGCTCCAGTTCTGGCCGCGCTCTTCGCTCTTTGCTCTCCGCTTTCTCTGTCGAGCATGTAGTACATTCACATACACCTACAAATGTAAGATTTCACTTGTTGCAACGCGTGAAGAACTGAGACGTCGAAAACGGACACCTTTTTTGTTTCTTTTTTTTTTTATTGTTTCACACGTTACTCTATTTATGCGGTTTCTATATATATACCTATAGTGGTGCAAAGGGGCCATGACGCGGCGCGCTTGTCAGAAAAGCAAACGTAAATTTACATTATATAATAGTTATTTATAGTAGCGCTTGTGGATGACAAAGATAGAATTGATGAAAATTCTAAAATGACAAAGATTCCAAAAATAGTATAAAGTGCGACTGCATAATGTATAGCGCGGTACGAAAAAAACCAACTTCTAAATTCACGCGATACTGGCTTTTCTTCGCGCGAACTTAGAAGTTGTCGACGTAATATCGTAGAGGTTCTCGGTATGTTTTATCTCCTGTCGATTGTATGAATATCACTAAGAGATTAAAAAGTTCATTTTTCAAACTACAATCAATTTATGTATTTACTTGTATATAATGTAATTTAAATAATGAAACACCCTTTAAATAAGAACAATATATGAATCGAGTGCAATAACAATAGCTATAATAGCGGAGGTATCATGCAGATTAATTACTTCTACGATGTCAGATAGAGGAGAGCAGCTTTGAAGTGCGATACGCAAAGAGGAAATTCAAGTGATCTATAGAGTGAAAAAGTAACTACCATTAACTGGTAATTACCTATACTCTCTAAAAATGAATATATATGAAAAGTCGTCAATGGTGCGAATAAGTGAAAAAATTGACTAATTCCTTAGTGGATATTTACTTATTACGCGCGCAGTGAAAATTTTATTCCACTTCTTCGATAAGATGAATATTCACTAAAGAATTAGTCAATTTTTTCACTTATTTGCTATCAGTGAACGACACTTTTCACATATTCATTTATGATTCTTTTCTAAATTAAAAGCTTGTGGCAGTCAAAACAATTAAAAAAATGCTCGGTAATATCTTATATCTCTGGAAGATTTATAGAAAAAATACTCAATTTGGTTGCTTATTTAAAAAAATCAATAAATTAAAGTAAATTGTAACTCTAGTAGCATTTCAAGGGTCCCAATTCACACTCAATTTTGGCTTTTCACTATATGCGACTGAAAAAAAAAAAATAAATAAATAAAAATGATAATGGAAAAATGACGAGTGCTATATACACATTATAGTCTGTGATGGTCTGCCAGCAAAGTCTTCTTATCCATCGCTAATAGGCTGCTTATGGAGCTATCAGTAGTCTATTAAATCTCGGGCACAACAACTTGAGAATTAATCATCATCAAAAGTAGTTGCTTACTCGAAGCACATCGTATTAGATTCGAAATGCACGCATCGAAGGCGCTTTGCTCAAATCCTATATATGCCTTTGGTGAACGTTAGCAATGACTTGCCATACGGATACAGTATACACAAATGCATGCCGCGTCGCTCCTAAGCCGGGCCTCTTGCACCGGCTCTGGAGCAGCTGGCGCCGCTGCAGCTCGACGACTCTCGCCGCGCGGAGCATATAAGAGAATGCTGCTGCTGCTGCAGCGGAGCGCTTATTATACATATACATGTATATATACGTGAAAATATAAGCGTTCGCGCGCGGCTGTAAGAGTGAATGCAGCAGAGTGAGCTATTTTTAGACGCACGCGCGCTCATATGCACGAGGTTCGCCAATGGTGTGAGACCGGCTCCTCGTACACACTTGCTTTCGTCGTCGTGCGCTAAATTTCATCTACCTCCGCGCGCACTGCAGGTTGAACAACGAAAGCCAATCGGTAGCATAAGTATATTTTATAAGCGAAACGTGGCAAAACGCGGTGCATGGCGTCAGTGCGGCGTATATACTTGTACGCATAGTGTAATAGAGCCCTTCCGGATATATATAATGCGACGACATCAAGCGCAATGAGAAAAGTAGCGGCTCAATGATAGTCTGAGGCTCTCGCGGCGGCGCAGTCGCAGTATGTGCACCAACCAAACGCCAATGTCAGCCTTGGGGTGAGGCAGTGATATAGCGAACTGAGGAACGTGCGTTTAAGTACATATATATATTTACGAAGCCCTGCGCATATATATGTATATAATACATAAAGGAAGCGCGTATGAGTGAAAGTTAGAGAGAGAGAGAGACTCCGTCGCGGGGGAGCTTTCGATATATTCTTTGCGCGCAGGCGCGCAGTCGCAACGCGCCCTGACGGCGATGCAGAGGCGTCCATCTCTCCGGACTCCGGATACCTATACTCTCTGCTCCGATGCTGCGCTGGACCGAGTCGTTGCGCTCCTGACATCGCGCGAGTGCCGGCCTCGGAGCTTGCCCAACGCGACCTGCATATAATACCTTCCGCGAGACGTATAATTTTCAAAAATATACTGTAATAGTTGAAAACTGTGCCAACCCCTGTCAGCCTGACCATTATATTAACGTCGTTGCAAGCCGTGTATATATATAAAAATATAATTGAGTGCGCTGTTTAAAAATTTTCATGACATGTGCAACGTTATACGTGATAGTCGAGTTAACGTTAAATGATCGTATTGCTTCCCAGTGCCAAATATATTAATCCCATGGTACAACTTGTGCGGGGAAATATTATCACTCGTCGCTGGCCGACGTGTGTGTGTGAGTTGGCATCATATACTACGCTGCTCGAGACTGCGAAAGGAGAAAATCAATAGAAAGGAAGAGAGCGAGAGAGAGAGAGAGAGATGAGGCGCAAAAAATCTTGCTGTATAAGATATAGACGTTGAAGGCGTGGATGTGGGTGTTGGTGATTGCAGCGTGTACATATATATAATCGAAGTAAAAACATTAATATTTTTCTCGTTATAGCTAAAGCTATATACAGTTAATAGTATTAAATCATCGTCTTTTTCGCTATATGCGATATTATAGTATGTACGAGATGAACCAGATCCTTGGAAATAATTTTAATTGGTGTTATACTGGAAAATCAAGTGATGCGAATCCAAGGGGACAAAAATGAATGAATTCTCAATTTGTTGGGACAGTGCGTCATACCCAGCGTGGAAGGGAAACCTAAATTTACTCGGACAGCCTTTTCTATAATCGGTGGTTGAGCTAAATACCGCAGGTGTAAGAAACAAATCAAAGTGAGGAGAGCCCCGAAGAAATGCCAGGCGAAAGAAGTTGCCAAGGCACGAGTACTATGATTCCGATTCCCCGCAGCGGACAGTTTTCGTTGGGTAATCGTAATACGGCTTCGGTGATGGACAGTAAGTACGCTAAAACGGAAAAGAATCGATTGCGCGTGATAATGCAGACACGACCGGATAATGAGGATAAAGGCGAGGAAGTGGAGGAAAAGTACGGAGTCGACGAATCGGATGTTCGCACGGCGAATGAAAATTTCGCGAGAAAGGAGCAAAAAATTGGCATTGATTTTAAGGATGGGAGTGCGAAAAAAACGACCAAAACTAAAAACATGATTCCGAGATACAGAGCAAAGGTGATCTTATAGCTTTATTATTATTATTAGATCGTGTGTGTCTGTGTGTGCGTCATGTATATATGTGTGTTGTCTACTTACTTTGGTTTATCCAATTACTGCGTAGACTAATAGGGACTTATATAGCATGTATATAGCATATGTGATATAACGTTTGCCCACGTTCTGTTTCCGTATTATTTTCAAACGACGCGAAAATCTGTTAGCGAGAATCTTGCTAGCTTTTTGCTACAGTCGCAGAGGAAGTGAAGGTTTCTGCGTCGATTCAGAAACCGCATGTTCTCTTAAATAATCTATTGCGTATAGGTTTAAACACCAAAAAGACGTTCGTATCGCGTAAAAAATCATCCAAACAGTCGTCAAAGATACGGGAAAAACGGGAAAATTAAAATCAAAGTCAACCATATAAAGTTTTGCTGGAAAATCATATTTGATTTTCATAACATTTTCTAGTTTTTGATGAGAACTTGACTACAATTACTACATCTTTGGTAATATATGAGACCACGTTTCAGAAGAAATATTGTCCAACGTATTTTTTTGCTCTTTATATTGATTAACGTATATACCTATGCGGATTATTTCATACTTGGTTTTATAAAGAAACTTAACATGCGTGAGCACGCGTGAAGTCTCATTTTGGAATAGAGAGCTACTGCAATCAAGAAATTGACTTAGTAAAGTACTCTTTGATGAATTAAAGGTATCCTCGGTGACATAAAAACATGAACCGTTTTTTCATATTTACTCATTTGTTTAATGCTCTTATAGTGTTTCCTTTCATAATATTTCGAAATATTGCAAAGCTTTCTCTAATTTTTCTTTTATCGTTTCTCATATTTTACTTCTGTTGGAAAATAAATGAAAAAATTTTCCGATAAATATTTTGTGAAATTTTCTTTAGTCAGGAAACTAAAAGACTCGTATAATCTACAACGAAACACGTTCTACATAATAAATGTTAGGTTGTTCGTTTTTTTTTATATACGTTACATCCCATGTAACATTGAATATTGGAGCAATATTGCCTCAATGTTGCTTCTGCAATTCCATGATTTCTCTTTCTCCATCACAAATTTTTGATTTTTTTTTTCATTTTATAACAATGTAACAATATTGTTACAATGTTATGTGCAATATTTCTACAAGGTTATACAATTTTGACGAAAGTTCATTTTTATAAAAATTAAAAAGCACACCTATGCGTGCGTAAGTATAAAGATTCCCAATTTGGAAGCTATCATCCGCTAATATTCGCCAAAATTGCGAGAAAATATCAAGGCAACATTTGAGACAATATTGCTCCAATATTCAATGTTATAGAAGATTTGTTGCTATTTGATATAGAGATGAGTAGGCTAGTACCGGCTCCCAGAGTTTTTCCAGCGCATGTTTTACCCTGCGCATGGAAATTAACATTTAAATCTTTCATAAAGAGCCAAATTAAGAAAAGATGTTTTTATGATTCTTAAAATATTTGAAATATCAGATTTACAATGTTTATTTATTATAGATTATAATAATAAAATAATAGTAAGTACCTCTAGTTATTGTGAACCATAAGTTTGAGAATCTTGAATTTAAAATATATTAGACTCTAAATATGTGTTATGAAGTATGAGACGTTCGTAGTAACTTATTGAGTGTGGAGGAATGGACTTAAACGAACGAGTTTTATTTGCTTAAAAATTTATTAAATTAAAAAACGTTGGTTTAAATATATCAAATTTTTAAACAAATAAAACTCGTTCGTTTAAGTCCATTCCTCCACACTCTAAATATGTGTGATAAAATGATATTCTACATGTATGCACAGTGGTTCGTTACCGCTATAAGTACCATCAGACAAGAAAAACACTATGTGGCCGGTACTAGACATTGGCCGAAACTGTGTGGGATTGTTTGTTATTGTTGATTATTAATAATATAATAGTATATATATGTAAATGCGTAAGTTATTTCCTAGATATGCGTACATAGGAGTTGATCTTGTCTTCCAAAATTTTCTCTTATAAGTTTCACTTGAACCCGCTCGGACAGACAGCTATAACCACTCACCCGTATCTCGATTCTCGCGTATACATACTCGTATTATACACTACTATATAGATGTGCGCACTCGCGGGGCCACACATAAACTCATACAAACACACGCGGTGATTGCAACGGCCAATTCGCGTGCAAGAAACAATAAATTCCCAAGGGGCTTCGCAGCTGACTTGCGAGCATGATTACGTTAGGAGTGTCTCAAGCATCAATCGGAAGTTGATGATTTATGTAGACCCATCTTTTACCGCTAGATAAATCCAGACCTGATGTAAATGCGTGTGTGCAGCCTTCACTCTTCCCCTGTTATTGTTACTTTTGTTTTATATTTATCATATCTGTTCTCTTGTCTGTACCTCGACCCACTGTATAAAAATCGTCTTAGAGATAATTAAGTATATTTTTTTTCACGATTTTTATTAAATCATTCGAAATTCGAGACATGCGAGAGAAAAAAAAAAGATAAATAAAGATAAATTCAAATTTTTAAAATTTTGGACGGATACATACGGAGAAAAAAATATTATTAAAATAAAAATAACTATCTCAAATCTATATCTACAAAATGTCAACGCCATAGTTCTGACCATTTTTAATGCGTTTTTTATAGCGATTTTTCAATTTTGGGAATCCAGTATTTTTGTGTTTTTTATTGATAAAACTGATAAGATTAGTTCAGTAAAAATTCCCTAAAAGGTACATAAAATTACAACTTTTCCCCGGCTCAAATTTTTAATTAGTTATCGCTATATTCTCTTATTATACTTTTATTTTTAATAAAATTGTATCTCGGTAACTAAATATTGAAATTTTCCGAAGAAATCATTAGTAATGATTATCTGTAAGAACTATGGGCCATAAAATGTTGAACTAATTTTATGCATTAGATTCCGAGAAAAAATCGACTACCAAAGGAAAATCGTTTTTCTATGGTCCGCGATAACTGGAGTGAAAAATCTTTAATCGACTTGGTACTTCAAAAGAAGGTATAGATTTTTCGTATATCTTAGATAAATTATTTTCTAGCTTATTGTAGAATTTCGTCACCTCTTTCTTCGTATTTGTTTCCGTTTGTGAGTTTTCATCAAATATCTTTGATATCCATTGCCTCCAACATATTCTAAGTAAAATGCAATTAAAATCGCTAAAAAGAACAAAAATAGAATCAAATATCACTAAATAAAAAAGTTAATAGTAGTAGTAGTATAGTATTAGTTAGAACTCATTTAATTCAAGCTAGTTAATTTCATGTTCGAACATAGATATACGAATTGGCAACGGATTTTCAACTGATGAGATCAAAATGAAGGAATGACTTCTAATTTTTATTCTCTATTTCAAGCATTTGATTGCCCTCATAATTGTATTTTTTATATTCGAAAATGTATTTATAAAAGCACCTTAGTTTCAATCATCTAGAAGTAAATAGTAAATTTAAAAAAGTACTGAGTTGGTTAAGAGTATAAGCTACTTTTACAGACATACGAAGGGTCCACGAAAAAAAGGAGGTTAATTTTTGTATATACTTCTATACGTGATAATCGATATCTAGCACTTGTAATTGTTTTCAGAAGACAATATTGTGTCAAAAATAGCGCGGCAGCTTCGTATAGGCTTCCTGGCTGATACCTGCCTTCGGACCGCTGTCGCGCTCCTTGATTCTATACACTTACCGACATTTTCCTATTGTTCCTTCTTTTTCTACTTTTAATTTTTGCTAATTATTTTTTATCATCCGTGATTCTATAACTCATGATACGCACAGGATAATTAAAATACTTTCATGAGATTAGAAAACTAATTCCGAAAACGAAAAATCGGATGATAACTGTCTATATAGCAAAACCGTTGTCCCTTTAAAAAAACATTCCTTTTGTCCGACAGTCAACAAAAGACACATAGAAGCAAGCACGAGGGAGCATAAACTTTTGCATTCGATTGTGTATCAACAAGTACCTTTTTGAATGCATATTATAGCGTATAAGAAAAAATTCGACACGAATTTTGTATTAAAAGCGTAAAAGCGCTTTCTTCTGGTCGACAAAGGCAATTCAACAATACGCGCAGCTTCTCCTGATATAATTCTATATCTACGTATATGTTTCTATCTTTTTTATCATATAGTAATTTGAGCGTTTGCAACTAAATGAAAATAAAAAAAAAATGAAATTAAAATTTGACGTTTGCGAAAGGTCGACGCTCGATAAGGTCCTTTCGCGCGTCCTTGTTTTCTTCCTATCTAAATATTATTATCCTACTCAAAATACTACTACATAAGTATCGTATTTACCGATAATACTGTCTTCTTTTATCTCACTTTTTTCAATTGATCCATTATAATGTTTTCTTTCGATCCCCGTTCAGCTTGAGCAACTTTGGTTGAGTAATAAATAAGTTAACCTGCGCTATATCCATTTCGAAGGTTGATAGCTATTAGTTGACGAAACAGTGCACAGAGGGTGTATATTTTCATAACAATGTTTGGCATCAACAGGGTAACCAAGGGTGGCAGCAGCAACAGCAGCAGCAGCAGGTGGATCAGTGGGCATCAGGTTCTCAGGAGGGAGGAGGCAGCGGCGGCGGCGAGAGACGGCGACCGGTGTCATTGCACGGGCCCCGCGAGGACGTCCTTTTCGGGAGCGGTGTCACCTGGAGGCCGGCGAGCTCGATCCTTGGTTACGCAGCCGAGCCCGCCACGCTGCAACCTCTGCGGCCGCTCCAGCTCGGCCCTGAGAAGGAACAATCGATGATTTCTCCCGACTCCGCTGTCGATGCCGATGACGAGAAGGCATTTCCGTCCTGCGCGCAGTCGCTTCCTTTCGACACGAGCAGCTCCGGCATGTCCACACCGGAGGTTGGTCTTGATCTACTTATAGCTAAGCGTTTTACTTATTTCACTATAGAGAAAGTTTGAGCGAAATATGGAAATGCCCATATATAATATAGCGCTCGAGAGTTTACCAAAGAAAAGGATTGGTTAAGTAGCCGACAGGACTATTGCCAGTGCAGCTAATAACAGAACCTATATAGCGCGAGATACGGCAATTGCGGTATTGATTTTGCACCGCAACGTGCGCGCGTATACTGCTGCTCCCTGCTTACTGCTCCTCCCCATTCGCAGGCCCCACTCTCTCCCTCTCTCTCCTCTTTCTCTCGCGTGCTACCTATATATCGCGCTCTCTCTTTTTCGCTCATTCCGTCCCTTTGCGCAGCGCGCTGTCATCCCTCAAAGCCGCAAGCTGTGAATCTTATTATTTAGTGCACCCACGACTCACTTTTTTGGAAGAAGTGCCTGCCTACTTCGTCCTTCTTTCGCTAGAATTATATATACTTCTCCACGGCGGTACACCTTCACCAAGCTTCCTTCTTCGTCTTTCAGCACTATACCTAGAGTCCATCTTTGCTCTTCTGTAGGGTTTTCTATATTTTAGGTTATAAGGACATTTTGTTTTTTGCATTGACTATTCTTTCACCTCGAGTGATTGCAATTATTTATTCCTTACATTGATAATTTTACAATTTGTTCTTTTAGTCCTACACTAAAAGTGGAAAAAGTTACCATCTTGATGAGTGTGGTACTGAAGACGATGATCATCCAAGTTCTTCCATGCAATGTCAAAGGCTGCCTACAAATCATGGAACTTGGTCAGTAAAGCAAGATCCATGGAATTCAAGTCTATCTGCTGGGCCCCTAGCTCATCAGATTGGATTCATGACGCACAGTGTAAGTTACATACTATAAAATTCATATTTTTTTTAGAATTGTATTATTTCATTAATCAAAATAAATAAAAGTAAATAAAACTTACTTTAAAGTATTAAAAATTTATTAAAAATTTTCTAAAAAAAACAAAGAACCTTTGTAAACATTGATATTTTTTAAGTAGTTATGAATTAATAGTTTAAATAATAATAATTTGAATAAAAATTTCAAATTGTTAATTAAATTATATAATTAAGATTTAAATAATAAAAATTGATATCAGCAGATGATATTTTTATAAAAAAATAAAAGAAAAAGGTGCATCACAGCTACTAAAATACTGTATTTTATTTTAACTTCAGATACATTAGAACACTTACTGAAGAAGTAAACATGAATAATATGGAAAAAAAATTATTATTGTAATCAAATATATTTATTTCTAGGACTCAATGAGCGCAATGAGTTTCTCATCTGAAGCTGAAATGAATTCTTCCAGTATGCAAGGTCAGCGGCGCCTGGGTGCTAAAATGGATGTTGTTTACAGTCTTTTAAACATGCTAGGCAGTACAGAGGGCCGTGAGGATATGAGTGCAACTTTTTTGTCAATGAGTAATTCAGTAGAAAGTTGCATTGTTATGAGGGAATCTGGCTGCTTACCACTGTTAATTCAACTGATACATGCACCAGGACAAGATTCAGAAACTCGAGAGCGAGCTTCTCGAGCACTATACAATATTGTTCATGCACGTGCAGATGAAAAATCAAGCCGACGTGAAGTCCGTGTTCTTCGACTACTTGAACAACTAAGAGATTACTGTCAATCTTTAAAAACTTCACTTGAGGCTGTGAAAACTTTAGATGATGTAGAAAGGCATCCAGGTGCAACTATTGCTGCATTGATGAAATTATCATTTGATGAAGCACATCGTCATGCCATGTGTCAATTAGGTGGATTACATGCAGTTGCTGAACTTATTGAAACAGATCATGTGGCCCATGGAAGCAATAGTGATGACCCAAATTGTATAACTTTAAGACGGTATGCTGGAATGGCTTTAACAAATCTCACTTTTGGAGACAGCAACAATAAGGCTCTTCTTTGTTCTTTTCACGAATTCATGAAAGCTTTGGTATGTACACAAATGTATAAATCACGTTTTTTTTTTAACTGAAATTTAATTTTTTTATTATCCATTGTATGAGAGTTTGTGTGTGTGTGTATAAAAATATATTACGCATATATTGTATGTTTAATAAACTGTATTTATACAAATAATAATATACTTTTGTAATATTTTGATAGATTTTACAACTTAAAAGTCCAAGTGATGACTTAAGACAAGTAACAGCCAGTGTTCTGCGTAATCTGTCTTGGAGAGCAGATAGCAGCAGTAAACAAACTTTACGCGAAGTCGGTGCAGTTGTTGGTTTGATGAAAGCAGCAATGGAGGGTCGAAAGGAATCCACTTTGAAATCTATTCTGTCTGCTCTGTGGAATCTTTCAGCTCATTGCAGTACAAATAAAACTGAAATTTGTGCTGTTGAAGGAGCATTGGCATTTCTTGTTGATATGCTAAATTATAACGCTCCGTCCAAAACTTTAGCGATTGTCGAAAATGCTGGTGGCATTTTAAGAAATGTTTCCAGTCACATTGCAGTCAGGGATGATTATCGAGCAATTGTACGAGAACGTGGCTGTTTACAAGTCAGTAGCTTCAAATTTTTCTTCGTTAGTTAAAAAAAAATTTTGGAAACCTATGATGCCAATTGATGATTGGATTATCATTCTTTTTAGGTCTTACTTCGGCAATTAAGATCACCAAGTCTTACAGTAGTAAGTAATGCCTGTGGAGCTTTATGGAATCTATCTGCACGATGTCCACATGATCAAAAGCTGCTTTGGGACCTTGGAGCCGTACCAATGTTAAGAAGTCTTATTCATTCCAAGCATAAAATGATATCAATGGGCTCTAGCGCAGCATTAAAGAATCTTCTCACTGCTCGTCCAAATGGAAGCAATATAGTGCATTTAGATTCTACTGCAAGAGGACTTGGTCTTCCCACGTTACCGAGTTTGATGGCACGAAGGTAATATTGTTATAAGATTTTTTGGAAATATATATATATATATATTTAAAAGCATTGTTCATTAATGATAATGTATTACTGACTTTTAGGCAAAAAGCTCTTGAGCAAGAGATCGATCAAAATTTAGCAGAAACATGTGATAATATTGAACCGAGTACATCACCCATAAATAAAGAAGACAAATTCCCTTTGAAAATCGATCAAAGTTTTCTCGACAATTCTAATAGAAATGGCAAACTTTTTCTTCAACCTCAACTTCATTCACCAACAGCAAATCAGCCGGGTCCTTCTGAATTAAAATGCAACGGTTTTCCTCGCAGCGAAAGCAGAGAATCTATGCGTTCAGTCACTAGTACACATTCCGATACAATTTTTGAAAAAGTCAATCGTCAAACACGAAATGTAATATCACCTTTAGAACTTCAAATAAAACGTCAATCTGCATCGTTACATTCTGCAGTTAATTTCGATTCTGGAAATTCAAATGATGGGAATTCAAAAGGTAATTCTGTAATAAATAGTTAATGTGTTTATTTTTATTTTTTTTTTAATGAGGATTTATTTTATTTATTAACCAGACAAATTACATAAAGCATAATCATTAAAAGGTAGATAAACTACCTTATTAGAGTTGCTACAATATAATATAGAATAATTACAGACTAACTTACAAACTAAGTAACTAAACATTATAAATTTGAGAATAAAATTTCAAAACATTGGCAGATCAAAAATTTAATTAAAATTTATTTAATTTAAACAAAATTTTTAGCCATTGGAAATAATTAAAATTTGTTTATAGGCCTATTGGACAAGAAGTATACATTGCGTTACATGAACGTAATTCCAGAACGTTTAAAACCTGGGGAACCTCTACCAGATTTACGAGCTTGCAAAAATAGCGCTTCTACAATATCATGGGCTACTGCACCTAGTCAAGAGGCAGCTTGTTCCAAAGGTTCATTGCATTTGTCAGTTGAAGACAACCTTTCAATGTCAAATTCCTGTGATTCATCAAATTCAAAAGTACATCTGGACTCTCGTTCAAATTCTTGCAATTTCACAAGAGCAAAATCAACATCTATATCAACACAATACAAAAGTATTGTAAACGCTATGTCTCCTATGGAAGATCCATTGAACGAATATGCCGAAACTGACTTAGATCAACCAACTGATTATAGTATTAGGTATGCGGAACATACATCAGATGATGATAAGCAAAGTTCTGCATATTTTACTGGTACCGAGCATGAACAAGATACTGTTAAAACTTATTGCACTGAAGGAACTCCATACCAGGGTTCTCTTAATTCATCCAGAGCTTCTTCTGATTCAGATTTACGTGACGAAAATAAATTAAAGACTCATGTAAGAAAAATATCTCATTCTACCCAAAAAATTTCATCTGATGACTTGAATTCAGACGCAAATATTGAACAGGATTTAAAATGTATGACGCAAGTCAATATCAAAGTTAGTTCTACAACAGATTCACTTCCTTCAATGGTGTCTGGTAAGATCTTAACCATAATAACGATTTATTTCAAATATAAGAAATTTAATTATTGATTTTTCAATGTGGTTTATTAGAGAGTTCAACATTAGAAGCGGGTAGGTCCCTGGAAAGTGATAGTGCTATTTTTGGAAGTGATCATAAATTTGAGCAAAGTTCGGGTTTGCCTAGCTTTAATTCACTAATTGAAGATGAGCCTAAATTAGTAAATAATACAAAGAAAATAAATAATATGCAGTATAATCCCAAAAAGGAAAGTTTTCAGGAATCAATGGATAATTTTAATGACAGAACTGCAGCAGATTATGCATGGAGTGATCCGTAAGTATATTAATAAATGTTAATCAGTGTAAAATAAATATCTCAGTATTAATGATGAGATCTTAAAATATTTTGAAATTTAATGTAAGTTACAATTCTTAATTTTAAATTCTATTTTAAGGCACAAGCAATCACACAGACAAAATAGTTTTGACACAGATTTACATTCTCAGAATAATCTTGTTAGATATCAAACGAACACATGCTTAAATGATATTGAAATTCAAGATCTCAATGAGGACATGATATTAGGCAATCGGGTAAGTTTCACCATTTTGATATTATAGAGATTAATAATTATTTACTTTATTACTAATTTACAAACTTGGTAAGATTTCAACGTTATTTTATTGTTTTTTTTTATATAGGCTCCTTTAACATCATTAGAATCTGTTGATAATCAGCAATTCCAAGATGACGAAGATTGCAGTGAAATTACTTATACTAATGATTACTATACTGTACAAGAAACTTATACTGTTGACAGATTTAGTAAAACAGAAGAACAAAAACCATTTATAAACGACGACTGTAGTTTGTCTCAACAATGCTCTTCTACTCTTAGTTATATGTCACTTGATGATAAAGATTGTCGATTTAATGTTTTACGAAAAGATAATGAATTAATAGAAAATACAACAAACAATTTGCAAAATAATTTTACTTTGAATTCCGAAAATTTTAAATCTTTTGATTCAATTGAAAAATCAGAACAGGTACTTCTAGAATTATGTATTAATTCAGAGGTTAAAAAATCTGAAATTTTCTTTACTGATATAAATGGCACTTCTCAACAGTTTATTGGTGAAGACATTACCGACACATCTACAAAAACCAATGTCTCTGGTAACAAAAACAACATTTTGCAAACCGTAAGTATCCTTTATACACAATTTATATCAAGTAAATTTAATGTGTATATTCAATACTGAATTGAACTTGTAAATTTAACTATTTACATATGTATGTTGCCTTTATATTTTTATGAAATTTTTGTTTTTGTACTATACATTTGGTAGTTAAAAGTTTTTAAATCAAATTAGACTTGAAATTTTTAATTACAGGGAGAAATAAAAGGTAAAAATCAAGAAGAGTACAGAAGACAACGAGATCCAGATGCAATGATTGCTTCACTTGATCGATTAACTGCTACATTAGTTCAACAAACAGAAGCAATACGTGAGCGAGATTCAAGCACAATGAAAGCAAGTTTGTTAAGTGACACATGGAACGAAGATTCACCAAATGAGATTTCTTTTCCTAGTATTAGTGTTAGCGCACCTCTTGTTGCGTCATTTAAAAGTGATATTCAAGATGATCAGCTCGCTAACAATCATTGCAACAGTCTCCCAAATTCAATGACAGAATCAAAGATCATTGAGATAGAAGCTATAAAACTGGCGGAAGCTGTTAGTGCCGAAGCAAATCAAATTAGTTTAACATCTCTTGATCTCGACGCTATCAATCCTCCTTCAACAATGGGTAGTCTTCTATCTCTTACTGCAAGTATTGGAGGAACTATGGATAACGGCGACAACTTAGAGGGTAATATTATTGTTCATAGTAAATTAATATCATGTTGCAGGTAACTTAAACAAATTCAAGCAACTACAATTTTCGTGTATGTATTTGCAGAAAGAAGCCGTTGTCATTCAACTTCTCTCCCATCAATGCAATCGTCTACTTGCAGAAAAAAATCTCTACCTATTGGTTGGGTTGCTCGTCGAGTTTTAAATCATGGACAAAATCGCACTGGTAGCTTGGAAAATCTGTTGAATGAATGCAACAATGGCAATAATTCACAACTAGAAAATGTCAAACCACCATCTATAATGGATGAACTACTGGACGTTGGTGATATGGAAAATAGCATGTTAAGCGTAGCTAGTATAACTTCTGAAATTGCAGAGAGTAAGGATAATGATTCCAATAGTTTGACCAGTAGCGATGTTGTTTTTGATTTTATAAAGCCAGTTGCAAATGTTTTGTCTATAGCATGTATAAGGTAAAAGAAATAATCCTTTTCACTTTAATTCTTTCATAACGCTTAAAATAAAATGACTTATTTTGAATTAGAAATGCGGAAGCTATGCAGGGGAGTGCAAATAACAGCTTAAGTGAATGTTTAGATAACATTAATCCTCCTTCGCTGTTTAACGAAGTCAGTGAAATGGATGAATCTACTATGGACGTAAATACAAACTGTGGTGATACCTTGTGTATTGATGCCGAATTATACAGTGAGGAGGCAACT
This sequence comes from Torymus auratus, assembly GCA_900474315.1. Lineage (NCBI taxonomy): Eukaryota > Metazoa > Arthropoda > Insecta > Hymenoptera > Torymidae > Torymus > Torymus auratus. Next base: position 7,633 of record UXGD01002751.1, on the reverse strand, counting down.
CATTGTGCATTTGACGAAAGAATTGAAGAAATAGCAAATGATACAGACGAAGCTGCCACGCCTATTTCCAGTGAACACTGTAGTTCTGTTGAATCAACGCCTAAAAAGCGACCTTATGAAAATCACTCAGGTACAATCTACTTATATGAACATAACCACCTAAGATTTAGAAACCATACACTAAGAAATTATTTTCATTAATAACTGACCTAGGGTGCGTTCCGTTATTGTTGCCAGTAGCTGGCCAGTAACTTCTGTCCTTGTCTAACGATATGAATCAAATGTGTTAAACAAGGATAGAGTTACTGGCCAGCTGCTGGCAGCAATAACGAAACGCACCCATAGGCATTGATTGATCGTTCTCACATACGAATTGTTACATTGATGCTCATGGACCTATGGTCGGGCACTATAACGACGACCTTTCGGGTTCGAGGACAATGAATCACTACATCCGCATTTATATTCTCCCATTATCTTTTGATTGATTTTGTAATACCAAAATTTAAGTTTAGTTCTAGTTAGAAAAAAGTATAATTTTCATAATTTTAGAGCAAAAAATTATGAAAAGATTCAATTTATATAATAAATAAGATAATATGCAATAAAAACATGTTAACAGGCTACCTTACTCCGAAACAAAAACGGCAACAGGCTAAGGAAAGATATAAAACGTATACTATAGCTGCTGAAAGAGTTAGAAAAGAACAGGAAGATCGCAAAAAACAAGAACAATGTAACAGCGATATCTCAAAGAATTTAGACGATAAACCTTCACCCGTTACAAGACTTACGCCGAAACAACGAAGACAAGAAGATAGAGCAAGGTTCCAAACTCAGGTGCTTGAAACTCCTATTCTTTCTAAGACTAGTAATAATGATTTTCCAGAAAATGAGGATAAAAAAATTTCAAGTATTGAGAAGGGTGGTGTCCAATCTACGGGAAAGACTGGAATCCCCATGTTGAGAAAATTTACCTGCACTAAAACTTTTAAAAGTAAATGCAGTATCAACCAAGAAAATAAAGAAAGTCTAAGTACAACGACTTTAAATGAAGATACTGCTTCTTACGAAAGCTACGAAAATCATAGATTACATTGTGCTTCTTCCAGTGAAATAAAGACGATGGAGAAAAATACAAATAATTATTTGAATTCTGGAAAAAATCAGGCAAACGAAGTTATTTTTTTAAAGCATGACAGTGATAGTTTAAGCCACGGTGAATTTAAAATGGAAAATCCTACTCAAAGTTTGAAGAATAAAGTTTCTGAAGATTTTAATTACGTCAATGATGATCACGCACTCGAAATAGTCTCGACTGACGATGATACTGCTAATCAAGTTATAATCGTTGAAGATAGAGAGATTGATGATGAGTCTGATTCAGAAAGTGAAAATGATTCTGAAAAAGAAGAAACACAGGAAGTAAAAAGGCCGCGTATTGTAAAACCAGGTACACTTTATAGAGAATTAAGTGTTGAATCAAATACTAACGATAAACCTGAATCGGAAATACCGAAATCTATTCGCGGCCGAAGAAAACCGCTGTACTCAACCCCGAATACCAGGAAATCCACCCCTCAGTCTTCACCTTTAAAACAGGTAGCACTTGTTAGTCGCAGTAATACGTCACCAATTGTACGACCAACGAGAGCTATGACACTTAGACAAAATAATAGTGTTCAAAAGACGAAAAGTACACCGAAAATGAGTGGAAACAATAACGGAATTGTAGAAAAACGAATTTCCAATGTTAATAATATGCCGAAACGAAGTTCAATCCCTCAGAAAACGTCTACTTTCACGAGGCGTGTAAGTACACCTAATGCGTCTAATGAAACAGCTGCTCAAAAAGTAGAAACGCCTATTAAACCACTGGAAAGACAAGGGACTTTCACCAAAGATGAACCGGAAATGGAGAATGCTCCAATGGTTATGCCTATGTCACCTTGTAAATCAAACTTTGTTAAATCCACAAATATAAGTGAGTATTTAAAATTAATTGGAGAAATAATACTAATAGTAGTTACCTTGATAAATTTAATGGAGTGTTTCAAATCATTCTACTGGATAATGGATGGTACAAAAAGAGAATCAAAGATCTTGGTAATTTCTTGTACAGAGTGGATGCATCTAGTACTAAAATGTTTATTCCTACTTCAGACCTTTGGGTTTGGAGAGGAATGTATCTGCAACTGTTTGGAAGTTCAACTCAAACAAAAAGAAAACTAAAATCTATGTACTCTGTTCTTTTTTCCATCATCCATCGACCATTAGCGGCATCCCAACAAGCTTAAAATCAATGTTAAAGATTCATAACGATTATTGATCAATTTTTTGACAAAAAACTGACCACCTATATTTTCTTCGCATTTTTATTTTATGCTTGTATATTTTTTAGTTTTGAAACCCACAATTTAAAGTTTACTTTTTGCATGTATTTTTTGTCAAGGGAAATCTTATCCTAAACAATTACACGCGTGTCAAATTTCTATAGACGTGTATGATCTATACTAAATTAAGTTTCTAAGTTATTGTTTTTATGAAATTTAAATAATTTTTCAGATAGTAAGACATCGTCAAAAAGTTCTCCCATTAACGGTAAATCGAAAATTTCTTTGCGGACACCACAGCGACCCACCACATCAAAATTAACAAAAACAACTAGTGTTGAAAGAATTTCTACTCCAACGGGAATTCCGACGATAGCCAAGCGTTCGTCAACAAATCTATGTGGTCCAGTAATAAAGTCGTCTTCTAACTATCAGATTTCTCCTAATAATGAGAGTGGCATTCCTCGGAAAATTTCACTTAATCACAGATCTAACAGCAATTCCAGTATCGTTTCCAACGTTTCAGGACAAGGTACTCGCAAGATGGTAAAAGAAGCTACGAGTAAAATTGCTAGTTTATGGAAAAAAGTTGAAAAAAACAAAAATAAACAGCGATATGAAAAATCAGACACACGTCAATGGATTACACCAAATCGCACATCTACTGAAGTCGATTCCCCAAATGAAAATGAAGAACAAACTTGCAGATTATTTAGGAGTTCTACATTCGAGGGTGTTACCAATGGCTCAAATGACTCCAGTCAAAACTGATATCTGTTACAGGAGAAGGGGGCAACCGTATAAAGCCAAATAGTTCATCTTTGTGAACTTTACTTTAAGCTATTTAATTTTTTTATGAGAGCCAGTTTAGTTACTATTGACCCAAAAATTTTATTTATGTGACTGGGTTATGTCTTTCTTAATCACAAACTGCTATTCTGTTTACTATTAAACAGTAATTAATAGAATTATTTACTCGAAAGTATTATCTTAATAATAACTATTGAAAAATTCAGAAAACGACTTATCTTTGAAGATAAAATAAAAACTCATAGTTTTAATTTATTCAATATATTTTTGAGATTTTTTTTAGATTCTTCTTTCATTTTTGAAATAATAATTAAATAATCTCTATAAACGTACTTGAGTATACTTATTAAACTAAAAGAATTAATTGGTTTTATTTTAAAAATAGTTATATGAAATAAATTTTTTAATTTTATTCTTCTAATAACTAAAAGATAATGAAGCGTTTAACAAAACCAAAAACCTGAATGTGGGGGATCTGGATTGTACATAAGCGACACGTTAAATTAACTCCTGAGAGGTCAAATCGAATGTCGAACTGACAGATGCGACATCTATTATTTATAAACTCTGTATATAAAAATGATGAAAATACGTGTAGAAATAGAAGTTTAGTAATTAATGTGAAAGCAATTGCATGTTCAGCTTGCAATACTTTACTGTACATGCAAGAATCGGTTGAAAAAAAAGAATTTGATTATTTAGTATGTGCACATTAGTGCCCAAGCAATGATTTTATTTCTTTATTTGCTATATTCTCCTTGTATGAGTTTTGATCAATTATACTTGTATGAGAAAGACTTTTGTTATCCACATCTTACTTTTTTAAGACTGATAGTTTGCGTAATAGTATAAAGAATGAAAGTCATCCTTTAAATATAATTATATTCCATTTTTTTCTTTTTTCAACAACTTTCGTAAAAACAGATTTATAAAATATATAACTAAAATAAGCATATACTCATAACTACCGAAACTACTAAATATGCAGTTAAAACGATTACTTTATAAAAAAAAGAAAACTTAACTTTCGTTTCTAGTCCATTTTCTTTAAGATTATTAAGAAGATGTGATGAATTAGTATTTATAACAGAATATGTTTTATATCATTATTATCGGGAAAATCTTTGTTAGACTTACTTAGTGACCAAATTGCGCAAATCACAGGTGGTTCAGCAGAAGCTTATATATGTATTTATTTATTTACGTTATTATTCAATGTAGTCTATTTTAAAAATCTAATATCAATCTGTGATGCCATTGTTACATATATTTATGATTGTATAATTAAATTCCTCAATATTGTCAGCTTTCCTTCTGCTTAAATATCTTGTATACTTCAAGGAAGGAATTGTTTGGCTTATTGAGAAAATGAATTGATATATTTTTTTTTACTTATTTCTATAATTAAGTTAACTGTTACATTTTTTTATTGTACTTTCATCCCTGCATCCAGTTCGAATTAACAAAAGTTAATTCTTCCAACTTGGAGTAAATTCAGGGTTTTCAGTTATCTATTAAATTCTTTTTTGAATATTTTATAGCCAATTTGGTCCATGTACAAGATAGATTTTCTGTATGATTAGTTTGTAATTTCATCTTTTTTACCTAGTTGAATCTATAAAAAGCTTTGTCTGTAGACATTAAGTTTAATCTATATTTTTCACATCTGTATATTATGATCAATCAAAGTAAAATAAAATTTGTAGCTAATTATATCTGTTTCTTATTTAACCTAAATATGTACAAATATTTTAATGAAAAAAATTTTATTTTTAATATAAAAATTTACATATTTATTTACAAGTGGAAAATTATTCTGGGTGTTCATATAAGTTAATAGCCTTATCTTCAGCAACAGATACTAGTAGATTATTTTTCGAGGGATGATACTTAACACCCCACACCTAGAAAAGTATTTTGAATATTTATTAAGATTTTATTTGTATGCATCTGTAAAACAACATTTTAAATACCTGATCAGAATGTTCATCAAACGTATGTAAACATTGTCGGTGAGACAGTTCCCACACTTTAACAGTGTGATCAGAACTACTGGAAGCAAATTTTTGACCATCAGGAGCAAATGAAACTCCAAGAACCCAAGAAGCATGGCCTGACATTGTTCCAGCTACATTAGCGTCTTTTCTATATAAAATTTACAAATAGTTAATAAACAAGAAAAAAATAAATCATAAAATAACTTTATATCACAGTAACAGTAATAATTTTACATAAATATCATTTGTGACAATTTTTTAATGAAAATTTAAACTAAAAAGAATATTTTGAATTCTATACTCACATATCATAGAGTTTCATATGACTATCATCACTGGCGGTCAACAATAGTTGAGAATCAGGTGAAAAACATAGAGATCGAATGGGCATGGCATGTCCTATAAGATATAAAATAAAATTATATTTTTCTACAACTTCTTCTATAAGTAAATAGTGATAATAAACTTCCTACCTTCTAACGTTTGTAATACTTTTCCATATGCTACATCAAAAATGTTTATAATACCATCTATAGCTCCACTCGCTATATATTTACCATCTGGACTCTAAAAGCAGTGATAATTATCCATAAAAATTTAAGAAAAAAAAATATATATATATACACTGACGTCATTGTATTTTTCATTATTTTTAATTTTTGATTTCTATTAATTATTTTAGTTTGTTGCTGTACTAAAACTCACCACTAAAATTCAATGATTATAATCGTTTTTAAAAACTCAAATAAATTAAAATAATGAAAAATTTGATATAAAAACTAGTAACGGGCTCCAACATCCCCTGAAATCTATTTTCTTACGTAAGCAACACTAAGTGTAAATCTTCCACCTCTGGTATCTAAAACTTGTTCTTGTTTTCCATTTTCTGCGCTATATAGATGTATTTTACCAGCATGACTACCAGAGACAATATATTTATCATCTGGAGAAAAACAGACTGACCATATATCAACAGGACCAACTTCTATACTATAAATTTTCTCTCCTGACTCTAAATCCCATACCCTTAAACTTGAATCCAGAGAACTTGATGCACATCCTAAAAATCATTTATTTTTTCATTTTACTAAATTTCATTGGATAAATAAAAATGTATGAATAATTTAATTTGCAAGCGTTGCTGAAGAAGAAATAGAATATAATCTAAGGCATTTTATATATGTTTAATAAATAAATAAGCAGAAAAACATTTTATACAAAGTATAATTAACAATACTATTCTTACTTGATCCATCAGAATTTACTGCTACTGATACTACTCCTAACGAGTGTCCAGTGAGCTTATGTTTAAGTCTTAAGCTTTCATCTGTATATTCCCAAACTTTTACAGTATCATCAACAGAACCAGTTATAACATATTCACTTGGATTGTCATCATTTGATCGCATAGAATCTCTATGAAATAATTATAATTTATAGAAAATGAAATGTCTAATAAAGAAATTTTAAATTACCAATTTACCGAGAATCTTCATTGTCTATTTGCATTGTATCCTTCTTCTTCTTTGGACATCCCCAAGCACATGACCAAATACTATCCTCATGGGCATTTTCATTTTTATTTATTAAGGAATACTAAAAAAATATATTAAATTTATAAATTACCAACACATATTTGTAGGCTATTCTGTTCATAAAGAAATTTTATATTGCATTCGAAAAAAGAACAGATAAATATTTACCATTATTGAATGTAAGTTTACTTTCTTTAGAGTAGTTTGGTTCTATAGAATTTTTGGTTATTCTTTAAAGTTGATTTTCGGTTTTATATTGTCAGACCGCGTAACTCATTTGTATCTACCAAGTACACATCTTAAATTTATCTAGATAGATTACATGAAGTAGCTAGGTACTTCAACACTATAAAGAATGTCTTCTAGATAACTAGATTACTAGAAGATATCTCTGTACTTGCCGGGAATCTGCGATTATTGCTCTGGAAAAAGATATAAGTATAACTCCAAGCATCGATCATTCGGTTCTTATTCACAACCACCTTACCGGTACGGTAAAAACCGCTGAGTTAGAAGTGAGATGACGAGTTGATATGGGAGACTATTACTATTATCAGCTGCTATAATAATACCTACTAGGAATCCCATAAGTAGAAATAAATTTAAGGCGAAAGACAGGGCCTGCACAGGCGGCCCGATTCGCATGGCTTAAATATCTATGATTTTCAGGCGCGGGACATGGTGCAAGGCCGAACCTGGACAGGTAACCTGACTTACTATTTTATAACTGCCTGTAGACACGGTAAGGGAGTATGCCGGCAACCTATCAAAGCTTGACTTAAGTGGAAGAAAAGATTGTTTACCTCTCGAAGCAAGCTATGATTGGTTGGTGCCGCGTTCATCCGCATCCGTACCCAACCGTATGTGCATATGTGGCCCGGGCCTTAACCTTTTAAGGACGGGACTGGTCGATATATCGACCACCAATTTTGTCAGGCACTCCACGTGACATATTCTT
>UXGD01002750.1:0-23963 GCA_900474315.1 Torymus auratus | reverse complement strand
AATTAAAATAGAATAAAAACATTTGATTTTGTAATTGTATCTAATTATCTTATCATTTAAACTAATTAAAACTAAATGGTAGTGAAAAATAGACGTCATAATTAGTCATAACCTCAAAAACAAAATTGTAGGCGCGAAGCGCGTTTGAATTTTGCTAGTGAATACATAAATGATCTATGTAGATGCTGAAATGGTTTAAATCAAAGATTGTCTTGAAATTAAATTTATTTTTTGTGATCTAAATTAAAAAAAAAGAAATTAATTTATTCTTTATTTCAAAATAAAAAAAAATTATCTTTTTACAGTTAAAAATATTACAGAGCGACAATACACCGTTACTCTTATCTTACGATATTTTCGAAGTTCCATGAAGTTTCGCTCGATTCTCAGAACGGTTCGTCCAATCGAACAAAATAACAATCCCAATTTCCTTTCTTTACCCGATCAAAAATTATTCCGAATTAACTCATATAATTCGGCCTGTCCATCCCCGAAAAAACTTACTTCCTGGCGCGCAGTATCTCGGGTACCAACCAAAACAAATGATCAAAAACAACGACATTGAAAAAATTTTTATCACCTGCACCCATCGATACACACATTATACTATCGTTATACTGTAATCCACCGATCGCTCACACGTACACATATATTATACACAGCCCGGGGACCGAAATCGATCTCCTCCGCTCGTTGCGCTTGAATATGCACGCGGCGGTTCCTGGAAGGGTATATACACAGGACCCCCGCTAACAACGGGCGCGAGCGCGAAATATAATCGAAGAAATTGCAATCTCCTCGCGCCGCGCGAGCGCCTTTCTCTCCTCCACAGCGGGTGTGTGTGTGTATATATGCCGATCGCGTACGTGCGCAAAAGCTCGGCAAGAGATATCCCGCGAGAACGGAGCACGTAGTAAACCTCGCGCTCACGTCTGCGTAATACCAGGGATCCAATCGATCGATTCTTCTTCTTTTCTCTCACTTCTTCTCCTCCACGCCACTCTCCCGCTCTTCTCCCCGACATTCCTTTTCTCCTCTTTTCCTAGCTTTGGCTTTGTACGTTTTCTCATCTTATGGTAGTAGCGGATGTATATGTACATCTTATGCGCTTCGCTATTTATATTTTCACCACAGGAAATAAAATGTTATAGTTTTGTGCATCGTAGGAATTTAAATTCATCTTTTTGCTGATGTAAGCTTTTAGTTTCATAGAGCTGCATTGTCTTTTTAAATAGTTGTGCTAATAAATATCTACTTGTATTTTTATATAGCACGACAATTTACATTTATTGAATTATGGATCTTATTCCAAATGAACAAAAAGTAAGAAAAAAAAATTTTCCTTTTTACACAGAAAGGTTGAAACCAATATGATTGCCAAAATTTTATACTTCATGATTAAATTTAAAATTTATTTCACCCATTATTTGTCTATACAGGAATCTCTACAATATCGGTATCATGCTTGCTTTTTCGTCAACTCTGGTTCAACCCAATATCCCAAAATGTTAATTTTCAAACTTATCATGCCCTCTATAATGCTCTTACGAAACCCACGTCTCAGCGAAAGTATATATCCCTCATAATCAATTAACCGTGCCTCCATCTCCTCTCCCCTTACCATTCCCATTGGCCAAAACGAACGCCCCATTATCCTAATCAAATCCTTCGCACGATCACACGGCATCCCTACTTCCCTTCCCTCTCTCGTTTTCTCAAATCGATCTCGCCGGTTTTTACCTCCCGCTCCTTTTGTCCGGCTGACGCGCTCGCACGGATCGACGGATGCGATCGATCTGCTTTCTTTTCTCGTTCCGTGTCTGCGTCTTTTTGTGCATACCTATAGCCCCCCGCACCGGTCGAGCTGCCTCTTATATACCTTTTTTTCTCACATAGCACGACTGTCCGCGCGATTGCTTATGTAAGGCAAATGAAGCAAGCAAGCGCTCCGTCACGTTCTATTCGAATTATCGACGGGGAACGGACGCTGCTATTGAGATTTCGGGCCGACGGGGGAGTGCCGCTGTTAATGCGTTCGCTGCGATTGTCTTATTGAAGTAATGGTAGTGGGAGAAAAGAGGCTATGCGCTTTGAATTAGCGGAATTCTTAGTGTAATGTCGTTGTGGTTACCGATATACATAAAAGAAAAAGAATTTCGTGTTATACGTTCTCCTTTTTTTTTGCTTTGAGTTATATGTTATAGCGAATCTGCTGGTCGGAAATTTATGTATATATTTAATACATTAAAACTGTGTATCTACAGTGCAAATTACATTATACTGTTAGTGTGTGCCCAAAGAGACAAATTATTAATCCTTATGTGTTTCATTTAAATCCTTCTTTTGTACTATCCATTGAAGCTTATTCATTTTTCTAATGTTCGAATCTTTATGAAATAAAAGACCGCGGCAGCGCTCCAATGGGAAGTTTTGGCGTACAGGGATTTTTTGGGTCGCTACGATTATACGAATTCGTGATCAGATTTTGAAAACTTTAAAAAACTTTCTGAAAAATTAATTTTTCCGATAAATATTTATACTAAACTACTTTTTTTCTTTTATTATTTTATTGCTGTATAAAAATCCGACCTCAACATGCCAACTAAAAAGTAAATCCACAGTCAAACTTTAATGAAATCAAGGTGATGGTAACATGGGAGTTATAATATAAAATTTGTCGGTATAAAATTGCGTCACAGTTACCTTATACCTACACTATTTTTCGAACCTGCTACATAAAACATTCAGGCGAACGCAGTATTCTCTCAAAATATCATCCAACAACACCACCATTCAACATACATTCTCACCAGCAAAGCTCAATTCAATCATCGACCTCTCTAAACCCTGCATATAGCGCCGAATAACCCCACCTATCACAATACCGAAACTTTCATTAAAAAAACAACAACTCCCAATCGGGATATATCGATTTCTCATCATATCTCCCGATCGCTGCACCTTCGGCAACCGCGACGCGCGCAGAAACAAAGCCAAGAAGCGCATCAACACCTCTCCCTCCATCTCCTCTGTATAGCATCGGGGTCGAACGACCTCGCGGCTCTCTCTCTCTCGAGGCGACGAGTGCAAGAGGAGCCGCCGCCGCCAGAGAGGATCGAGCCTCGAGGGCGAGGAAAAAAAGGGAAGCGAGCATTATTCTCTCTCTTTCTGTCTCTTATAATATAACCGTGTCCGTCGGGCTCTGACTCGCTCATCTCCTCCTCTCGCTCGGTCCGCACGACTCGTGATCGGGGTAATGAGGGGACGGTAAGCAGTGGCAGAGAGCGCGAAACGAGAATTGTAGAAAGAGGCGGGGGGTAGGGGTAAGGACGCTGATTATGGGGTGTCAAACAATTACACTGATTGTACTTTCTGCGCGCGCCCTCTCTCTCTCTCTCTCTTCCTCTCTATGCCGCCGCGACTCTCGTTTCGCCTTTTTCTTCCCTCTCCCTCCTCCCTTCTACCTCTATCCTTTATTTTATGCATATAATACACATTTCCATTTCGCCTTCTTCACCTTCTTCTTCTTCTTCTCCTTCTTCTCCGTCATCGCGCAGTATGCACTTCTCTGCGCTTCTTAGCTCGGTGATTTTCTCTCTTTGCGCCCTCACCTCCCCATATACACACGCGTATGTGCACACGTACGCGCACGTGCGCTTACACCTCTCGGCGCGTAACGTAAGTATAAGCGCTCTCTCGCACTTTCGAGCTGTTTTCAGTCTCTCTCTCTTTCTTGTTCTCCTTCTACCTTCCCCCTCTTTCTCTCTTCGTTCCTTGGATTTTCATGCGCGCATCCTCGAAATGATAAAAGCTGTCGTCGTTTCTCATTAAGGCACGGGGCTCGTTTTCTTCTTTGTTTCAATTTTCTCCCCTTATTGTTTAGTTTCTCCTTCCTACCTCCTGGTCGCTCTCTTGTTTCAGACGCGAGATCGCGAGCCGCGCGCACGATCCTCAGACGGAGGCCGCAGGTATATATATATATATATAAGTGATAGTTGAAGCTAAGCTAAAAGGTGCTGCTGAAGAACAAAATTTATACATTAAAAGTTTGCAATGTTTTATATAAAAGAAAGAAGATAATGTTTATCAAATAGAAGCATATGAAAAGAATTTAATACGCTTGCTTGCTCTTTATAGATACAAATGTTTCTGAGTACCAAATCCCAACATTATCTAAAACCCAAGTTTAAAAAAAAACCTATAGTCTTTAACGTTTTAAAAAAGTCTATTCTTCAATATTATCGTACTTTAGATAATCAACAGGTTTATCATAACAGAAGTCCACGATAAAAAAGAAGTAGTATATGCCACAGACTACCATATATTCATATTTTTTGGCTCCCTAAACATAATTCTATTATTTTGAGATATGTGAAGTATAAGATTCTGAAACGACTGCTTGTTTCCTACTTTGGATCATCCTTCCATGATTTTTTTTCTATGACATATGAAGGTGCAAACTTTGATCTGCAGAAATAACGAATTTTATTTGTAGAGCTATACAAGTTTCTTAATCTCACATAGTTAACAAATTTCAGAGAAAAAAAATGGTCGATAGATGACCCAAAGTGGATCTTGAAGGGACCAATCAGTGCCACATTATTTTGTAGACCAAATTGTAATAACAATATTTTTTCATTTTGTTTTTTAAAATATCTCAAAATCCAAACGCTATGGAGCAATTTTCACCTGGAATCATATGCAGGCGGCCAAAATACTATACACTAAGATTCGGCGGTCTAGTCTCTGACATATACCACTTGTTTCTTTATATGGACCTGCAATAATTACTACATTGCAGAAAAGATGAAAAAAATGTAATCCCATTGAAAATTCACTCGATCTCAAATATTTAAATACAAAATACAATTGATGATACAAAACGGCATTGAATATCGGGCAACCAACCCCCCGTTACCAAAAAATTCTTACTCACTGCCAATGCAAAACGCGCGCAATCCTCTCGCGAACTCGAGTTTACCTCATCCTCGAAAAAGCACATCCTACTCACCTCTCTCACTTTTTCTGTCGCTTCCATTCTCCCTCTCATTTTCTCCATCCTCCTTCGCCGCTCTCTCTCCTCCTCTCCGTGATGGCTCTTTACCTATTTACCAGAGGGGACTCCCGGCTACTTACCTGCAGCAGCGCTGTCGGCTGCGAAAAGGAGCCCCGCGAGATGGTGGTACGCGGCCGCCGCGGTAAAAGGGCCTCATCCCCCTCCCTGCCTCTCTCTCACGGATTCCCACGTAGGAATGCTAGTTTGTCATTTTTACTGGCCTCAAATTGTTGAAGAGCGTTCTCGCTGCCGCCACTGTTTCTCTTCCACGTCTTCTTCTGCTGCCGCTGCTGTGCAATATGTTCGCGAGCATTGTAGGCGCCTGTAATGGCTCGCCGGGGCCTCTGCTGGGAGGTGACCTTTTCGCTTGTAGTCTGAGGTGAATAAGAGAGAGAGAGGTAGGTGGATCAAAAGTCGAGGAGGAACGAGAGGGATAATGAGATTCTCAGGCACCGACGTATTTAAACGGACTAAATGCTGCGTTTATGGTATGTGTATAGCTCTTGTTTGCAGGGTGTGCGCGTGTGTCGAGCCCGATTAGGGGTAATTTTGCGAAAGAATTGAGCTGTAAAAATTTTGTTTAAAAAAAGAAAGAAAGAAAGAAACTTGTTGTTTTACAACGGTATTGTCATTTTAATATCATCATATACAAATTTAAAATGTGTCCGAGTGTTTTACATTATGATATAATAATAAGTTTTAAATTGGTGAGGAAACGGTGCGATAGTTTTTTGTTCGATCGTAAACTTTTCTCAGAGATATAATTTTCACACCCATTATATATTGCTGCCGATTTAACGCATCGCTAGAATTCAATCGCCCCGAAGAGATCGAAGGCCATATTAAACGCAGTTAATTTTTTTTTGTTCAGACTATTACATGCCAATGTAGAATAAATAAAAAATTATTTTAAAATAATAACGCTCATATTATACGAATTACAGTGACGTTTGTATATCCAAAATATTTACTTATTGGAAAATACCGATTCACTAAATAACATTTCATTTTGAAGAAAAAATAGTTATAACGATTGAGCATAATTTAAATTAACCAAACATACCTGAACTTAAAAATACTTTCTGCATATAAGTAGAAAAGTTTAAAAGCCATGCAGATTATATACAAACAATAATACTATTACATACACAATAACCAGAACAACTCTTTTCTCTCTCAAACTCGACTACTATATATACAACAGCGGTCAGCCCAGCGCAATCCCACCTCTTCACCTTCGCACTAACTACTTGACTCTCTACTTACCCTCTCGAAACTCGAGTTCATCGACTCCCACGAGTTCATCTAGCCTCTCCGCGCGCTTGCCTATACTCGCGGCAAGTATCAAGAAATTCACTTACTCCCTCGCGTGCGAAAAGTCACACATAATATAAGCTACGCGCGCGGCGTTAATGACGAGACGCGGTGTGTGTGTGTGATAGGGGTTCCGCGTGCGCGTGACACTTCCCTAATTGCCTGGCCCGGGCCTCCCTGTTCTCGTCCCCTCTTTAAGAAAGGCGGCCCTCGTGATAGACTATAGTTCGCGCGAATATTATATCCGATGCAGTTGTTGCCAATTGCGCGCGGCCCGCCGCTGAAACTGATCGGACTTCGGGCTGCCGTCGACTTGGATATAATTATAGAGAGAGAGAGTATATGTATAAGGCGTTTGGTTTCTAAGAAACTGGGACTGGAATGGGGATTAGGAGAGGCTGGAATTAGGTCCGGATCGTGTTGGTATATCAATCATTTTAAAATTATGTGTAGATGTAATTGTACCTAATAATAATTGAATAATGTGTCGAAACTATATATGATGACGAAAGTGTAGAGTCAAATATATCATGTATAGAATGATGAATTACTCTTTATTACGGCCAGCAAATCGTATATTAACATTCTTAATGGATTTCGGTGAAATTCCGTAAGTATATAAGCATCCATCTGTTAGCAAAATGAAGTTTTATGTCTTCTAGGAAGTCTCTGCGTAGTTCACGTGGCGAAAACAACTTTGCATTATATATCGTGATAGAGCAATCAAGCCGTTTCTAGCTGTCGCTTACGAATGCAAAAACTAAGCGAGTAGGTATAGCTAACTGGCAATTATATTGCGTAATTTGAAAAAATTAAATTTAATTGTAGTTCCTTGAAGTTCTTGAAGAAATTGTAATTTCACAAACTATCGAAAGCCCGCGGTTTTTCTCTACTTTCATGTAAGTCATCTTTCCGTATCAAAACGCTTTAAAAATACATTTCCAATTCCATTATTGTACGGATCCAAGCTCCTGTTTCACTTGTATAGTGCAATAATCTCGAAACCTTTCCTCGGCCACCTATATACAACCCCCACAACTCCAGCTGACCGATATAACTCTCCATCTATATCATATATCACCTTGAACATCCCTTTTATCCAAATGCGCGAATCCGCAGCACCTGAGCAAGATATATATAAGTATATTGTACATCTCGCGTGGCGGCGGCGCCACTCTGATTGCGCGTCGCTCTGAAAAAGAGGAAGAACTCGTAGCCCAGCGTGTATATATATATATATATCTATATAATGGCTCTTACTCCTCTTGGCCGTCGCGCGCGTAATTGCAGCGCGCGCGTCCTTTCCGCGTCGCTCTTTCCGTCGTCCTCTCTCGGCGTGTACTCGTAAACGAGTCGTCGATGGCTCTCCGCTAAGATGACAGACGCGACCGCAGAACTTAATTAAACTCGTAAATCCGTCGCCGGCAGCGAGCGCGCGTGCGCTGAAGGCCTCCTATATAGCGGACGAGAGACGAGCTTTCTTCCGGGCTCCGGTAGACGGGGGTTATAGCGTAGTTTTTCGATTCGAATGTGTATACTTTGAAAAGAATTTGCGAGACTGCTGATGGGATATGCCAAGGCGCAAGGTTGATACAATCATTGAGGGGTTATTATTTACAAGGGAAATATAATATATTATAAACATGGTAATGTCAGCATCGCGTCGATTGTAAAAGTTTATGGTGGTCTTATTAGCAAAGATTGGTATTTTGCAGGTTTTTCTTCGAAAATTTGGAACAAAAATAATTTTATTGGTGTAATTACGGTGCTTTTGAATGTCAATTACGAAATCATAAAATTTGTCATATCATAATACTTTCATAAAAATCAGTGCTCATATGCAAGCTTACGAAGTTTGTAAAAATGTTCTTGTTCCAATAAACAAGTCCGGAGAGTAATTGAAAAGTCACTTTATAATAAGATGATGCCCAACAAACTATCTCTTATAAATGTTTCTTACCCAAATGCATTACAGTTCTATATTTGCTATATCTTATATACAACCTCGAAATTTCTAACTTTGTTTCTATATTCACCACCAAACAACACTACTTAATATTTTTCTCCTTACACGCCGACTTAAAATCGCGCTCTCGCGCTATTGGCTGTCGCTATAAAGAAAAAAGAAAAAAAACAGGCAGACCATCTTGGAAGCGCCCCCTACTCTGGCTCCTTCTGCGGAGACGTTATCATCACGCGCTTGCGCGAGCGCGGCTGTTATCGTATATCCTGCGTGCGCGATATCCTCTAATAATACACATAAACGCGCGTGTATATAATACGTATAGGCGGGCCGATCGCGACTTTAAGGAAACCCGCGGCCGAAGGGGTGACCGCGATAAATCGGACACGGACCTGCCTCGATAAACGCTATTGTCTTTGAAAGTGGCGGCGAAAACACCGAGGTGCTGTTGCCGCGGGCTTGGAAAAAATATATTTTGTCAACGACTGATTAATATTCGGGTTCGTTTGCTTTTATTTGTTTCTCGATTATTAATAACGCTATATATCTGTATCATTTGAAATTATACTTTAATGAGTTTATTATGATTGTTCGCTTTTCGGATGGTTCGGTTGCTTAAAATTGATTTTATTTAGCATTTGTATACGAGAGATGTATTTTGGCAAGGTAACTTAAAATAAAATCGACTCCCTGATTCAGTAAGTGCCAGTTTACATGTGTAAGTTTAAAATGCATTCAAACAAAACCAATGTGAGCTTTAAAATTTATTTTACATTTATTTATTTCATATGGTAAAATTATACATTATTTAGTAACAAAAATTATCTGACCGTTTGGTTATAATTTATTTTTGAAATGATCGTTTATGTATACGGTGACACAGAAATTAGTGCAAATTACCCAACCGTCAAGTAACTCGGAGCCAGATCTGAAAACAAAACTTTTTATAAAACATTTTAACACTTTTTACTAAAAGTTTTGTAAATTTTACAAAAAGTATAAGAAAAAATGCCAAAAAGTTTGGTAAAAACGTGCAGTTGTTGTGAGGTCTAACTCCTGGTTACTTGCCAGTTTGGTAAAAATTTTTACGAATTTCTTTTTCTCCATGTAAGTATATACCATTGCCTACACTTCGCTCGCAGAATTATCGTTATAAGAATAAGTTTCACCCACCATCGTTATAATAAAACGAAAGGACGAGCAAAAACAGCTCGCACAGTTCGTATAACACGGCATGCCTTACAATTAGCCAATCGAAAGCTCTGGGGACACTGACCGTTGACTCGCGCTAATCAACTATATACTGTTCCACAGTAGCTGTAAAGCAGCTACTTTTTCGCCCACAAAAACGTCCGGATCGTCGCCCGCCCCGAAAAAAAGAAACCATCGTGTGCTTAGAACCAGATAGCAGGTAGAGAGAGAGAGAGGAACCACGCTTGAGCGAGGCGCTGATACGCATGTGAAAAGACGTTGGTAATATAGCAACTGTAGCAGCAGCAGTGAAGTCCGTCAAAGTGAGGAAAAAATCAGTGTCCCGATTCCGAAAAAAAACGAAGAGCCGGGCGAAGAGAGGAGAGAGAAAAAGCACTTGAAGGCGATCTCTCTCTCCGTCGCTCTGCCGTCGTCGTCGCTTTGGCCGTTGTTGTTTTTCCCACGGGCGACACAGGGAGAGAGAAAGAGAGGCAAGAGTTCCAGGCCAATGCGTCCGCGTGCTGTTATACATCACAGTTTTCTCGAGATCCAATGGCTATCCGCGATTCACGGATTCGTTCGATCCGCGTCTTTGTCTCTTTCTTGATTCACTTTGTCGTTTGATTGTCGATATTGCAGTGCTATATGGTAACAAGTATACACTGTTTGATTAATCTTGGTTCTATTGTTCTAGAGGGTAATGTTTATTTGTGATTTAAAAACAATCGATTTAGATAATATTTTATTGGTTCTGATAAGTCAAATTATGAGAATGATTGTTGTTTGTGTTGAAACAACAGAGAAATTATACATATCGTCATATAAGTATACTACACTGAGACAGTTTTGCAAAGACTTCCATAATGTTTCGTAAAACCATTTATCATGTAGACTGTAAAAATCCAAAATATTATCATACTTTACAGGGACTTTGGAATTGCGGGAGATAATTATGGTAATTTTTGAAAAACTTTTTGTAATTTTTACTAATTGATATAAAACTTGTGAATATAGTACTATTAACCTTTTGAAATCAATTTTTGCTATAATATTAATATAGCATAACATATTGTTTATTTATACTTCGATGACCTACATTAAAAAACCATCAGAATTCGGAATTCGTTCATTCTTTTACATTTTGATCTATTATCGGAAACCCAGCAAAGATATTCATAATTATTCCCAGTATACCTAAGCGATCGGCAATAATGGAAAAACTGCGGAACGGATGCGATCAAAACGAGAAAGTCTTACACGCGCGGGAATCCCAGAATCGAGCGATCGGCAAGCTTCGGCACAAAAACAACGATATCTCGTTCTCCGGCATCCGCTGCCGGTGAGTTTGGTGTTCGCCGATCGAGAAAAAGAAGAATTGAATAATAATCCATCCGATTTATACGCGATGCGTAATGTAAAAATCGATGAAAAAGGCAGCTCTTCTACAAAGGAAATCCGAAGCTGCAGAAGGGAGCTCATGGGCAGAAAATAAATTACGCTTCTGTATCGTGCCGATTACTTGAGGTTTCCTCATTTATTGTGTCCTTGTACGTACATCGGGAGCTGCCGATCCCTTCGGTGTACTCGCGAAGCGCGAATTCACTTGTTGCGAACGGTGGCGCATACTGCCGATCGACGGACTGCTTTGTTGTGATTGCTCGCTATCCCGAACAAAAGAGGAAAATAACTGTGTATTGTATTTTCATTTAAATAACGATTATACCTTTGCGAGAAAATTGAAGTTGAAGTTTTTATAATTTCAATGTAGAAAAATCGAGCAATAATTTGTTATAGTCTTGAGTTTAGTTTTTTAGACAGGTAAAATCTGATTGTAAACTCTTTTTACTATTAAATATTATCATGCGATTGTGGTTATTTCGAAAACAATGAGTGTACCAATACTCATTAAAATTTTAAAATGTCTGTAAGAGCGCAATAATACATAAATATAAAATGAAAAACCATTCTTTGTTTAATAATAAATAGTTACAACGACCCGTTTTAGCGTGCGTGCATTACGCTGTATACTCCATTTAAAGTATTACCATACAAAAGACAAGAAAACTCCATCCGTGGGTATACAGCGAGGTACATAGCCATGCTAGTCGTAACGAAAAAATTCGAAAAATAATCACAAGCAGCAACACTCAGCGCAGACGATAAACTAGAGAGGCCCCGTCCGTACATATACATACATATACACAACCTTTCGCGCGAAACGACTTCTTGCGGCGTGGCGCACGCGCGCGCAAGAGCAAAGCGATTCTTCGCGCAATTTTAACGAGTCGCTCGTAGTTCGCGCGTCTAATCGCCCTCGGCTCCTCGCGATGAGAGAAAATCGCCTCGAGCGCGAAAATGATGTGCTTGTATGTGCGTGTGCGTGTATATATACAGTAAGGGTACACGCAACGGCGTTCAGTTTAAATACGCGCTTGCGTTTTGCGGCAATTCACACCTTTTTGCGTGGCGGCGTTGTTGCGCTTTTCCCTCGATCTCTTGCCTTCTTTATGTATATACTCTGCGAGAAAGACCGCGTTGCGAAGGATGATGCTTTCTTCGCGTTCCGTTTAGTCTTTGTTGACGCGCGTATTTCAAGTGCGGTGAAAGGTTGAAGAAAATTTTGATATTTTTAATGTGTATATAGTAGAGGATTATTTTTTTATAAATGTTCATATTGATTGTTACTATCATTTATATAATAAGTATTACTCTGGTGGAAATGTTAACCAAATGGTGACGAACTTTTTGTCAATATTTAAATTAAAAACGACACACCATGATTATGTTGCGCTTGTCGATGAAGAATATAACTACTATATATGTGGAAATATTATATTATAGGTGCTTTAAAATATAATTATAGTTTTAAATCGTTTTAATTTAATGTCAATGCTAATCTTAAATTAGTATCAAAATGCCTTCATTTGATTAACATGATAACCAATAAAGTTGGTTTATTTTCTACCAGAGTAATAACCTTCATTATTTAATTCATAGAAAGTTAAAAGCACTGATATAATTAAATTCTAAGTCCATATTTTATATTATTTCATAAAATTTATGAAATAGTTTTTGTTTTTTGAGCAGTAGAAGTTTTATTCTAAAAATACCCATCCTGGTAAGATTTTATCAAGCTCGACACGTACACTGGTATGTAAACAAAAATTTTTCCGTGGAACCGATAAACCCCAGGAGGTCAATTTTTTCGAATCTCTTTCAGATGTGTCATAGGTATAAGATTCAAAAATCGTAAGATCGTTTATTTTATTACGTGGAAATCCAAGACGAAAGTCTACTTGATTATAGAAAGTTAAAAAATGATTGATGTTTAGAAAGGCGGAACAATATTTGAAAGCTTGATAGAATCACAAAACTACAATTTTAATTGTGGTTTACGATAATGGTTGTCGAAAGATATTTAAATATTTCTCTTATTATTTGCTGTAATCTGTTAAAACTTTTCATCATTCTGAACATACTCACTATTGTTTAATTAATTAACTGTCAGATTGTTGTAAGGTGAAAGTTAATGGCCATACTACTAAATATTAGGAAAAAATAAAGAACACAGGATTTTTTATATTCTCCAAAGTTTTGAGAGTATTTTTGTTGAAACTCTCCTCTTCATTTTAGTTATATTTTAGTTAGAGCGCATTTTGACTTTTACGTTTGTAAGTACTTCTTTATAACAATTCTGTAAAAAAATCGTAAAAACATCTACGCAAAAAACGTGTTTATAAATTGTTGTGTTTTTTTTTTAAATTTGTTATAGCCCTGAAGAGGAGAGTTTCAATAAAAATACTCCCGAAACGTTAGAAAATATAAAAAATCCTGTGTTTTTTATTTTGTTCCTAATATTTGGTAGTATGGCCATTAACTTTCACCTTACAACTTAACTAACTGCCTACGATTCGCTACAATTATTGACTTAACTGTCAGATTGAATTTTCATTAACGATAAATTAGGTATGAATGTAAATGTTTTCATTTCGGAACAATTCCTCGAGTCACAAAAAAAAACTTTAAAAAATGTGTTCCCGCTAAGCTAGTTTATTACCCAGCCAACATATCTCTCGGACAAACTTTCAATCTTCTCCATTATTCCAGCCCGCTCGCAATCCGCAGTCAAGACACACTCTCCAATTCACAGAAAATCGCGCCGAAATCCCATCGGACACATGTCCACGTTATACACGCGTACACACACACTTGTCCCGCTCGCGAACGTGCGCCGGACATTCCAGAAATCGTCGCGCGCCTGACGTCAGACGTCGCAACAGCTGTCTCTCTCCGCGTGGCGCCGTTCCCGCACACACACACACATAAACTCTCGCGTTTATACATATAACGTGTATTATATAGACATATACGCACGTATCATAATCTATAGAGAGACGGAATTTTTAGTTCCGGCGCCAAAACGGCCTTGCGCCCGCATCGCGGAGGTCGTCGATGATATTAAGATTTCGCAGCGATGAATCACGCAGCCGGATTTTTCTCCCGTTCGGGAGTCTATTATGATGGTCGAGGATGTGCTCGGGTCACGGCCTCCGAGAGGCACACTATGGTGAGAGTTATGTAAGCGGGGTTCGGCGAATCGCGCACGGCGCCTGCGCAACTGGGTAAAGTCGAAGGTGCGTTTGCATATAATTCGGGTCACACGGATTTGCTTGGAGAATTTCGGGAGCTCTTGGAGTTTGTTGAAGAGAAAGTTTAGAGATATATCTGTATCGTTATGTTTTACGATACTCGATTATGATCTCTTATTTTTTATTTTCTTGTTAGTTCCGTTTGTATTATATGCTACGATGAACTACGAACATCACATGGAACTTATATTGTGTGCCACGTTTGTTTTAGTAACGTAGTAACCTATTACTCCCACCAATCAAATCACGAATACAATGATATCATGACAAACAGGGTTCATTTTTTAAAGATATGATAAATTAAATTGACAAAGTTTATTACGTGGTAGAAAATTAACTATATGTTATATATAAGCTATCGTGTTAATTAAATGAAAGCATTTTTAGCAAAAATCATAATGCAAACAATAATATAATTCATCTGAAAGTTCTACTGTTACTTAAAATACAATATTTTATGAAGTGTAAATGCCATAATTTATTTCGGTTTGGTACATAATTATGAAATACAAGCAATGTTCCTTATTAGCCATAAAGTTAACTGAAAAATAGCTAGCATTTGCTTGACAGTTCTACCAGGGACACTGTTTCTGCTAATAAACCCAAAATTTATCTTACACCAACGATCCCGAAGAACCTCTCCGTCTTCGCCTTTCTCAACGTTAAAAAAACCGTTTATGCAACTCTACCTCCGCGTATCCTTTCGGCCTGTCTCGCGTCAAGGAAGCCCCAGAGATCGGTTGCACAGTATGCAGCAGCAGCAGCGGTGACAAAAAAACAACAACGGTGTAACAGTTAAACCTCGGCAGAGCGCGAGAAAAGTAAAAGTCACAATTCCGGTGTTGGCTACTCCAAACTTTTCGTACTTACAGGTACAAAGGCCGAGCGAAAAAAAGGAGGAGAAGAAGAAGGAGGAGAGGAAGAAGGCGCGCGCGCGACGATATAGAGGAACCGAAACCTGCGGCAAGAAGTCGACGAACTCGCCGCTGACTGCGCCGGAAGTGCGAGACGATCTCTTTCTCTCGTTCTCCTCTTTCTTCTCCCCGCGAGTTCTTTTGTAGCTGAATTAGGATCGATGAAGCCGGTGTGCTCGCTGCCACGTTTTTTTTCGCCTTTTTGTGGGAGTGTACACGCTGCTTACCGGTAAACACGCTACGATTTTTTTTTCTCCCAATGAGCCGCGCGCAAGGCGGCTTCGCCCTCTGGCTTTACACGGTTATTTTTCGTATTATCCTACTTTCCACGATTTTTTTCCTTGTCGTTTTATTTTGTTAACTCAGTTCTCTGTCACAAGTGTAACGTGAGTTTAGAGTAAAAATAGAAAAATATACGATCTTTTTAGATGTGATTGTGTCAAAAATCTAGTTCGGTATTAAAGAAGTTATAGCTGTTTCAAGCTATATTAAATTAAGTGATTCAAAATAACGTTAATATATTTTTTTTCTTCGGGACAGCCGAGCGAAGCCCCTGCAGGATATTATTTTTTGTCTTTTTATTACATACTCTTATTACCGATACATGTACACGGATCTTTAGTTTTTATATTTTCTTATTTTGCGTGTTGCAAGCTTGTAACGCGAAACCAAAAATAGAATACAAACAAAAGGGAGATTTCGATCAAAAATGTGAGAAATGTGTGGTCATTGAATAGAATGTTCGTATGTTCGTATAGCAAAATGATGTACCCATCAGGAAGAAATAATAAGAATTTCTTACGATGCACGTAGTAAGAGAATCCTGTAGTATTAAAAAGATTTAAGATTCGAACTGGAACGAGAAATAAAAAGCGAAGGAAGGGAAATATATTAGGCAACTGGGCGATGGCACCAGGAAGAAGACGGGATTCGTCAAGTTGTGAGAAAAATTTAGTGAAGCAGTTACGTGGTGCACGCTCGACGGGGCACGAAATTTTCCTTGTCTCTCTCTCTCTCTCTCTGTCTCTCTGAGATTCTGTAACCAGGCTCGTTGCGTGTGTCGCGGGACGATTCGCGTTTAACGTCCGAATGAACTGGCGCTTTATACACGCCGACGCAACAACGTAAATTGTTTTTACGGGGCAGCTACGGCGATGATGCGCACCGGTTTCGTGATTGAATGTCCGAGGGAGAAAAAGAAGCGTGGAGATGTGATCGTAACATTGTTTCCGCACCGCAAAAGTCAAATGTTGTTTGTTGTATGTATGTATACAAACTCCGATGATCTGCTGATTGTGTTGAAGTTTGTTAGTATACCGTTCACACCCACGCACACATTTTTCATTTATTGGTTTCGTGATTTGTTAGTCTTACATGTTTACTCGAATAGACGAATAATTGAAAATTATCTCACGATTACCCTGGCAGAAAATTAATCAGTTAAGCTGCCTAAGTTATTGTAAATTAGCTATAGATTTCTTAGGTATACATCAACTAACCTGTTACTATAATCTAGCTAACCTGTTAACTAAAAATATAAGCTAATTTTGTTAACCTTTGAAAAGCAATATTCGATAGCTATAAATTAAGTCATTTTTGTCGCTAAGAATCGGTTAAGGTCGGTTAAGGTTCGGAGATATTGATTTTTCTTGAGAAACTGATTTGTCAAGGTGCTTCCGCAAATTTTATATTTTTATAGGTATTATGGATACCTACTAGGAGAGTGTCGAGAATTCGAATCACGGATTCGATTCAAACTTTGGAGTATAGATTTAGCTGCAATATTAGACTCTTATAACGCTCCAAAAAACTAAAATTCTGTACATTTTTAGTTTTATTTGAGAAAATCTTGTAAAAAAAATCGCTGATAGTTTAACAGAAGGCAATGCTACGGTAAGGGAGTTAACAAAACATCTTCTGGGAGAAATGCTCGTCAAGAGGTTGAAGCGGCGAGCTACAAACAGCAAGCCTAATGCACCATTAGCCGCAAAGTCGTCCTCCTCGAGGCGATCCTCGATTACTTCTTCGGGCGCAAGAGCATCTTTGAGCTCCAATAGCACTAGGGCTGCAAGATTGATCTTGATATTGTATTGTTTTACCTCAATAATAAAGACAATAATCGATACACACTGAGAAAAAACAAAGACCAGAACAGCTTAAAACTTCGGTCAACACAGCCTGAGTCGTTGGCTAGGACAGCAAAGGTTAGAATTGACCAAGCGCTCCAGTAACACCGCCTGAGCAACGAGCACACGCACGGACACCAAAGATCGCGTGACCTTTACTTATGTTGTTTCTGTTCGAATTTGTTGCCCTACCCGACGACTCTGGCAGTTGTGTCTGAAGTTCTAAGCTGTTCTGGCCTTTCTTTTTTCTCATTGCAACATTTATACACAATTTTCGATACAATATCAAGATTGTAGTATCAAGAATGTAAAGAATCTTGTGTTGTCTTGAAAATAACTTAACATTCTGTAATCGTAATAATTTATCGAAATCATAATAACCAATTAAATAAAAACAATTAGTTAACTCTCAGACAAAGGCAGCATTATAAATTCAATAAACTTCGGTAAACTCGAACATTAAGGCTGGCGGGGTGGTCGGCGACGCGCTCCTATATTTAGGGTTGGGCCGGTTTACTTACGTACGGTATAGGCTACAGGGAGGGGTGCGCCGCCTGGTGGTGACGCAGGAACTACACTCTATTTTTGTATAAAACCTAAGGGAGTACTATCGGTTTTGAATTAGTGTTCAGAAAATTATGATATTTGGTATACCAGTATGTTGTAACCTCAAACTGACTCATATAAATTTTTGGAAAACTAAACCAATCCTGAAAATAGTTATTAATAGTTTTATGTTTACGCTGTTAACATGCAGTCTTATGGGAAATCAACGTTTTCGACAGTTTTAATCAAGAAATTGGTTAAAACGGGTGTTCAGATTTTAATGAAACCTTAAGAAATGTATAATTTAATATCCCATCTAGGGCTTCACCAATACTCGATACTAGTCTTGATATCGTCTTGTCTTGTCTTGAAAATCAAGACAATATCGAGACAATACTTTGCTACCTAAATTCGAGACAAGACCAAGACTAAAGTTTACAAGAATATTGTCTTGACAAGACTTTTATGTCAAGCTGATCGGATTCTCATTATAAATCTCATATGCACTTCCAAATGTTGATTCAAATGAAAAAATTATTCACGCTCACTCGATCATTGCACACCCTATTTGGCAACATTGCAAAAAGGTTAGGAGGTCTGAAACCACCAAAACATGCATTTGACTCACGGCGTACCGATAGTACTATCTTAATGTATTTGTATATTAAATTACATATTATTTTCAAAATTCAGTAACATTTGTAACTTAGAAGTTTTTTAAATTTAAGGGAATTTTTAACAGTTAATCTTCACCGTGATAATAACAATTACACGACATTTATTTCAAACCGATCAAAGATTCAGAACAAGAATCGCATACATCAATGATACATGCGTCCTATCCCTCAGGCTTACTAAAACATTGTACTTTACGTTGTAAGAGCAGTCTAACTCTTTTTCTATATATCCTACAGCGTCGCTTGCGAAAAAACGACGATTAAAAAAGTCACGCGAACAAGAGCCGAACGGTGAAAATCGCTTATCTATATATATAAGTACTTGCGATTTCGAGAACCGCGTCGCTGTGTCGCTTGCTCGTGCGCGCGTGTACAGCTCGTAACGGACCTATACACTCCGTGCCGTCTTTTTCGCCGGCTGCGCCTTTTTATCCGCACCGCCATAGTCCGACGCCGGATTCTTAATTGATTGCCAATCAGCAGCAGCCGCGGACTGGAGCGTGATTAATTGATTATAGCGAACGCGAGCGGGAGAGAGAGAGAGAGAGAGACTGTCGCTTTCACTGCGGTTTTCCGCGCGGCGCGAATTTCTTCTCGCCTTCTTGTTCCTCCGCGCACTGAGTGACTACGATTACTATACAAGTGCGATGTCAACCGTGTACCGCGTCTCAGCTGCGACGGCGAGCTGTGAGTTCGAACTTCGCGTGAGGTCCCTTCAGAGATGTATATATACGTTTGGTATGCTTTTTGCGGGGGCGGACTGTTGTCTTTGTCGCTTCGAAAGGAGAGAAGCTGCCGAACAGCAGCCTGAATGGGAAGTGGACAGTTGGCGTTCACGGAGAGAGAAAAAAGTAATGTTATGGTAACGTATACGAAATAAATTTGATTTGTTTGGAAATATTGGACTAATGATGATTCAAAGTATTAAAAGGCGTTTTTGATGCGGAAACAATATTTCGACTGGTTTTAGTTTTCAATAAAAAAAAATAATAATCTTTATAGAAATCGTCCACCACAATTGGCATTTGCCAGATGAAAGCCAACCATTCCATTGAAGCTGAAATATAGCACACAATTTAATTGTCACGGGTATATTACTTTATCATGAAAGTAAATTTTTCTAATTGGACCATTGGCTATGAAATATATTGTTCGCGCAATTTTATTAAAGTTATATTTCTACTTCAATTTAATTGCTATTTTCGTATTAGCATTCTTATTCCCATGTTCCTCTTTATTCATAAAATTTTAAATACTTCAATGAATTGCGATCAATTTATATCGGCTGATAAAACGCCTTTGTTAATCATATATCACACGAGTAAACGAAGCGCAGCGGGAAAGCATCAACATCAGTGTGAAAATATCAATATTTCAATACAACACAACGAACACAGATGTCCCAGACCTCAAAAGCTCTTTCTCTCTCTCTTGTTTTCAATTTGCCGTCGCATGCATAAGCACATGATACGCTCGCGCATGCGGTGTAATCACAGTAATCACAGTCCATCTCTTATTTATTTAATTCCCGTAACAACACGCGACGAGTCTCTCTTGCGCGCAATCGTCACTTTTGCATGTCCAGCAGCAACCCCCGAAAAATCATCCGCGCAGTGAAAGGAAGAGAAGAGAAGAAGAAGCTCGCTGCGCGAGTGAAAGAGAAAGGCGGTGGCTCTCACAGTTCGCGCGCGTCATTCGATTTCCGGGCACGCGATTTTTTCGCAACGACGCTTCACTCCATTCACTCGGCGCTCTTCATTCACTCCCGCCTCTCTATTCCACTCTCTTTCTCTCTCATCTTCTCTCTGTCCTTCTTTGTGGCCCTTCTATACAAGTGTCTCGCTCGTTTTATTTCTTCCCCGTTTCGTCGCGTTCGCGCGCACGGCTTTTTCGTCGAGTTTGCGCCTCCTCGAGAGTCATTATTCCTTTCGAGAGAGTGAGAGAGGATGACCCATTGTAGGATGCTAATTTCGCGTGCGCGCTCAGCCCAACTGCGCGCTAAACAGATCCTGGCCATTCAACAGGAGGATAGGCTCCCAGGCACAGGATGCAGTGCGTAGTAGTTCGCCCCGTGGGTATATATACACGGCCACGCCGTCGTTTTTTCTCACTGTTTTTGGGCCCTCGTGTTCTTTTCGACTTTTTTGTTCGTCTTCTTTTTTTGACCTCTTCTCTTGGGTGTGCAAGGGGTTCGTTGCACGGACTGCTGAAGGAAGAGCGTAATTAGTGGACGGTGCGAGCATATAAACTACATCGCTGTACTTTAAATGTTAGCAAATATCAGTGGTATGTAACTACATTTAGATTAAGTGTTTATTACAAATTGATATGCAGTTTTCACAACTGGCTCCCGAAAATCAAAACTGAACCAACATGTAAGACTTTTTCGTTACACTGTAAAATGAAAGATTTTTGAGACAATTGTGCTATAAATGAGTCTGGTGCTAACAATCAAGAATGCACAAAGATGACCCACGTAACAAAAGTTACGTTTGGAAGAAGTTTGGGAAACGTTTGTCAAACCCTATAGAATGAAACAATGACAAACTTCCCAATTCATGATACCTATGAACGTTTTTGAAAAGTTGTAAAAAGTGATAAGAATCATATATAAGTGATGAAATTTAATAAATGTTTTCCGAAACGTTAGTTTTTTATAAAAGTTAAGAACAACTTGGGAAAATTGAGAAAAACTTTTGAAAAAAAAAAAATTAGAAAACAAATGAAAAAAATCTATTTCATTTTAATTTTCCAAAAGAAATATTCAATTTAGAAGACATTTTGAGTTTTCCTCCGCCCATCCATCCTTTGTCCCGCTCTTTGATTTAAAGCTCGGACCACACAATTTTATTCTAGTATTGTCATACGCCATCTGTCGGTAGGCGCTAACACTCAAAACATTCACTAATGAAAATTTTACATAACGTTGCCAAACTTTTTAAAAACGCTCTATCATGGATTGGAAGTTTGGCATTGTCTCATTGCATACGTTTCCCCAAACTTTAACTAAACTAAACTAAACTTTTCCCAATCCTCTTCCAAACACAATTTTTTGTACATGATGAGAATTTCTTAAATTTTGATACAAACTATAAAAAATTTCTAAAACTCACGTTCATTCATGCCCACGTAAACCCAAAATGCAGAAACACCAGCAGCATCACTAGCTCCAACAGCTCGCAACCAAGCATCAAGAAACCGTCGTGATGCAGCAACGCGGCGCATCGTCTTCCGCCTCTCCGGTGTGTTTACTACCGGAGGTCTCTCTCTCTCTCCCTCGCTCTCTCTCTTTCGCTCTGCGGGTGTGAAACCACAGCGAGGTGGTTTCGGTGCTTATAGTCCCCCGGGGCCTCCAAGAGCGCACGCGCGCCCGCGCGTGGACCCCGCAGCCGTCTACTTAGCGCGCGCGGCGCGTTTCGGACGGCGCGTTTTCTGGCTTTCGCGGTCGCCGTGCCGCGGCCGCCACCGATCGGCAACGCTATATTCGTATAATTTAAGGTGTGTGTATGTGTGTATATGCGTCGATGGGATACGTAAGGTTTGACTTTCGAAGGTTTGTAAGTGGTACATGTGGTGGACGTGAGTGTATTATAGTGAGTTAAAGGGTGCCGGTATGGGAGAGTTATAGCTATATATATACTTTTTGTTATCGAAGCGGTAGTCGATCGGTGTCTTTGGGTGAGATAAGATATGTGACGAAATCTTTGTTCTGCCTATGTGTATAGCAGGATGCAGGAATTTTTCAGGGATAATGTGTTTTCTTGGAATTTCCGAAATCTTTATATACTCGAATTAATTGATGGTCTGGTGCGTTTGAAAGCTTTCTCTAGTACTTATACAAGATCCTATTTGAAATATTTTTTGTTATTCATGAAATCGGGGAACTAGTCGTTAGCTGTTATGTATTTGAATGCGAAATAATTTACGGTGTATTCTAATAAATGCAATGAATTAAGTGTTATTGCTCCAAAAGCGTGAAAAAACAGATCAAAAGTTTTTTGAGGCATTCTTTACATTGACCTTCAGAGATATACACACTATACGGCTTGATAAAACCATTAATATGTTCTCTTGATCACCTTTTTTATGTTATCTTACATAATGAGGGTATAATTTCACGTATCCTGAACCGTTTCTCAAATTCCAAGATCTACGACTTTGATAACTCGATTCTATAGAAATTTATCATCACTGCCGCCCTCACTAACTTCTCATCACATCGGGCATTAAATTTTATTTTACCATAATTTTAAGCTCTCGAAAGATTATTAGTTTAAACTTTTCAATTAATTTGGCTGACAAGATTGAATCATACTACAATAAAATCAGTAAAATCTAATATTTTTAGTATAAAAAAGCCTGCAAACAGACGCTAACAATATATCGTCACCCATAATCAGAAACTGATACATATCAAAGAAGAACCAACAACTAAATCAGTACAAACAACAACTCGAGACAAGCGGAAAAAGTTGTAACACAGCGCAAAAGGAAAAAAGTCAAGTACACATCAGGAAGACTTCGGGGGACTTTTCTGCCATCGTCGTCGTCGGACAAGACGAAGAATAAGACAAGGCGGCGACGGCGCGTGGGGCTTCGGTTCCCACCGAGATAGATATGCCCTCTCCTCGCGCGCCGTAAGTCGATATTGCTCGTGTCTCGAGAGAGAAAGAGAGCGAATATACATATATGATGCATATACACGCGTACGCGCATATGCATGCACACATATATACGTATCCGTATAACCGACGCGTTCCTCGCGCTCACGCAGGTAAGCGCGCATGTGAGGTGGGAGAGACACACCTCTATATATACGTACCAACTCTCGAAGTCTTATGATGGTTAAACGCGCAGCTATACATACACACACATACGTGCATATATGTGTACGTCGTTTGGAGGGAGATTTCTCTTTGGTATCGCTTACCGTCGACATCGGCGCGATTTCTTCTTCTTATATTATAAAGTATCGCCTCTCGCCAGGGGTATTGTGTTTCCGTGCTTGCGACGACTGCACGAGAGAGAGCCGAGATTTTTATATATACATACACGCGTATCCGCGCGCGTGCAGCAGCGCGTTATAGTTGACGGGGCATCGGGAATTGCAAAAAACGCGGAGGAAGCGTTTGGAGAATTTTTCAAAGTGGTGAGACGAAGAGTCGATGAGGCGGGAGGGTTTCGCTTGTCTTATGCGCGCGCGTGCGACACGGGATCAGGTGTAATATATACGGTGTGTAACGGATTTTTCGGTTGCCCCGAGGGTGTGTGTATGTCGTAGTTTTTTTGAGGGGGTGGTGTATATACAGGCGTTGAGAACATGTTAGAGAAAACAAAATATACACGTATATTCTATGGAAACGATGTATTTTACTACATATAACAGGATCGAGAGAGAAATAAGTGAAGATCTGCGTCCACCGTCATATATCCTCTCTTAAAAAAGTGACGGATGAAATCTGTCATCACAATAAGACTGTTTTGATTGGTTGTTGCAGACTCATTTGATTGGTCTATATAATTTAGG
>UXGD01002749.1:0-23977 GCA_900474315.1 Torymus auratus | reverse complement strand
GGTATATCTATTGGCACGAAATTCAGAAAAAATTCTGACGGTTCGGATTGTTGTTCTCGTGGTTTATAGATCAAAGCGTATAAAAAAAGAATGTCAATCCATTGACGAAAAGTTTTTTTTTGTCAGATAACTAATTTTTGGGATTAGATTAATATTTTTTTATTGTTTAAATGTTCAAAAATACAGTTACTTCAAACGGTCATCGCAGTTCGACAGAAAATATCCTACACGAACAAAACAGACA
Source organism: Torymus auratus (assembly GCA_900474315.1). Lineage (NCBI taxonomy): Eukaryota > Metazoa > Arthropoda > Insecta > Hymenoptera > Torymidae > Torymus > Torymus auratus. The sequence goes on along the minus strand of UXGD01002749.1, from coordinate 23,733 downwards.
ATACAAGACACTTTTTCAAGTTTTTCCTTCAACTATATCGTTTTGAGTTTATTTAATACTCCGAAGCCTTGCTCGCTCTACCATATAAACTAATATCGCTAGCGCACGAAACTATTTTTATCAATATACTCAAAGCAACAAAAACCAGCGAGATAGCGTGAAAAAGCGCTTACAATCTTTCTTCGCTACGCACATTACTATACGCTTCTCTCTCTCTCCCTCTCTGTCTCTCACGCGGAAGCGAAATAGCTTGACTTTTATCGGCGTGACTTTTTCGACTCGGAGACCTTCAGGAAAGGTGAGCTCGCTCGAGCTAGGAGTTTCCTGCTTTGAAAATGCGCGAACGTAAGCATACTTAAAGATTGGCCGCTAGCTCGCGACGCCGCCGCCGCCGCTGGATATCTTTATGTAACCGAGGACGAGTGATGTCAGTGTCGCGCGCGCGTATACACATACACACACACACACTCACAATAGAACGAGCGCGAGCTTGGATTCAAGTATTCTCGAGAGATCGATCGAGCGGCGGAAGTTTGCTTGAAAAAGTTATAAGGTTTCGCGCGCGAGCGCGTCTTGACCTTTCTGATATGTGGGGAGAAAGAGAGCAAGAGAGAGAAAGAAAGATTATCGGGGATGAGCTCGCGATCCGAAAAATTGTTGCAGATGACCTTGCCGGAGGTATTGATATGTATGCGAGTTAGCGCGAGTTGCTACATACTTTTCAGAATGATTTTTATTTGGTTTGATTTTGAGACACAAGCATCGTTGACGAGTTGTCGATTGTCTGTGTGTTGTATAATGCAATAATAATGTCGAATGTTATGGTATTGCGCAAGCGCATGGGTTACTTACTTGTAAGCATAACTCATTTACGAAAGAGTAGCAGCCTCGTTAAGATGCCAGCATCTGGAACAACAAACAAACATATCTTCGTTAGTATAAAAAGACACGATAATGCATATAATCATTAAAAATTATTGACTTGAAAGAAAGAAAAAAAAACGAAGAACCAATCATGCATTATCGAAAATTCATGTACCCATATACACGCTGAGCGTGTATGTACGGGGGAAAAAATCATCGTAGCTGCGCGCTGCTATATACTGCTCTCGGGATGGAAAGTGAAGTTCTATAGCGTATAGCGGCAGATTTTCACCTCGCTCGCACGTGCAGCTGGCTGCAAAAATTGCGAGCGCGGGCAAAACGCAGAAAAGTGGCAATTTGAAAGTCCCATCGGTCCGCTCTCTCGGCCCATCGATTTTCACTCGCAGCGAGCGGGGCAATATCGAAAGCGCCGTCGCAATGGTTAAAAACGCGAGAGCCCGCGCGCAAAAACAACCTCTCGCTGTCTCGTTTTCGACTTTTACTTTCTCGTGGCGACGTTAATTGAAAATATTATGGGCAAACCGCGCGCTTGAGGGAAATATTAGTGGCCTTTTTTGCTCGGTAGATTTATATTATAAGCACGAATGAAATTATTCTCGACTCTCCCAATAAGAAATGTATACGCATACTTTAAGATCCTTCACGGCGCACGCGTTACACTCCGGCGTGGGGATGTAGCATTTATTGCTATAGCGCGCGTAAAAAAGCCCCGAGAAACAGATAAGTCGCGAAGAACGAGACGTTGATAAAAGTCCTTTCTAAGCCAGCGTGAAAGCCGTTTTCGCATGCTCACGTGTTCGTATATACACAGATATCTGCGAGCGAGAGACGAGTATAAAGCTGATAAACTGCCAAGCGCGGCGAAGGCAGAGTATTCCCCCCTTTTAGCATACATATATATACACACACTAGTCGTATCCGAGGGATAACGGACGGATACGCGCCGAAAAATGTCATAACGCATGTGCATGCAGCAGATGTGCGAAATTTTATCTGTGCAAACACGATGATAGCTGAGTGCAGTGAAAATTGCCGATGGGGAATTCGTATCGCACGACAATCACTATACTCTCTCGTGGCTATATATATCCGTTCGCTGATTCTCTGAGCTCGATTCACTTTGAGACAATTTGCGGTGTTATATTGTTCGCCGCGCGCGTTGCTTTTGCACGGCTAAAAGTTAATTGAACGATGGACTGGAGTGGAGTTTTTTTGTGCGCTGCGCGATAATCGCATATTGCGGGACGGTTTTTAAATCGTTGAATATGAAAATGTGAGTCAGGCGGGGGGGACCGCAAGAAGTCGCCGTCCGACTTTCGAATTCGGTACACTTTGGCCGAGTATATATATACAGTGCAGTCACGTGAAATCTATCGTGTCTTTAAGATAAGGAGAAAGAGTATAATATATGAGACGCAAAAGACCTCAATCCCCTTAAACAGGATAAGCATTTTTATAAACAGACTAAATGGCTCAGCTTAAGATGAAACTTTTTCACGTCGAGCTGATCTCCTTACTCCACATCTAGCGCGAGTACAAATTCATCGGAGCATCAGAAGCAAATAGCTGCGCCGAGAAGCTTACACAGCCTTCATATATAAATTGAAATTAAAGCACGGATTGAATTTTCTTTTTAATTTACATGCACTCGTCAGTTTCGTTTATATATACATATATACACGTATAATAAATGCCCGAGAGCGCGCGCGGCTAACGCTCTAAAGGCTAAAACTTTTGATGTTACAGACAGTTAACTACAAGCCACTTATATAAAATGTGCTACTGGTCTCTGCGCTTGCGCAATATTATATCTCAAGTACATGTAGTTTTGGAAAACTCTCGTATAAATTATATATCGTCCTTGCGAGCGCTGGGTCGATGCGGAAAATCACGAAGTGGCCTCGAATCGTAGCTGATGTCGCGTGATGTGCGCGATCGCTGCGCATATCATACTCCTGTACAATAATATAACCTAGAATAATCCATATCGGGCACTGCCACTGCGAACGATGATACGAGATGCTCAATGACTGAATATGAAAACGCGCGGCAATTGTGTTAGCCATTTCAGGCAAGAACAATCACGCTCCGTATAAGCGAATGTATCTGTAATATACCAGTATATAGGAAAACAAAAAAAACGCTTATTATGTAGTAAAAGGAAAAAGGGGGCAGTGCATCATCAAACGAGCCGAACGACGTTTGTGGGCCACTAAAGTTTTCCGAGTAAACGCGCTAATGAATCTTCCCTGCCCGTCGCCTCTCTTTCTCTCTCACTCGAGTGTCATTCGCTCCACTTTCGAAGCGAAAAATTGGCTGCCAATGGATCGCCGGAGTAGTCATTCGAGTCCCATTGTTCGTCGCGTGTGCCACCCATTTCGGCGAGAAATGTAGCGTGTAAAGTATACTATATAGCGACCCATAGTCTCTCCTACACACACTTCCTATATAAACCCATATAGTCAACGTATTTCGGCCCTCGCTCGTTCTTGGTGGTCGCGGACGATGATGGGCGTCGGAGCGGAGAGGAGACGCGGGGGGGAGGGGAGAGCAAGCACGAGCGATTTGGACAGGGACGGCCCTGAGCCACTTGCGACAGTAGGTCAGCTCTCTTCACCTCACTTCGCCTCGTTTTTCGAGCCTCCATTATGCCACAGCGAGACGCCGAGAGAGTATGAGAGAGAGAGAGAGGGATACACACGATCCAGACGCGCGCGCCACGTTTTACTCCACTTTTCGTCGCCCCCCGCAACTGAGAGGCGCACGATGTAAGAAGCCTCGGCAGCAGCACAGGCGACATGTGTTTTGCAAGAGGGAGCGAAAAGGAGGGAATCGGAAGGAAAGAATAATAAGGGCGACTATGCGGGCTCTCTCGTTTTATCGCTAGGGAGTTTATGGCTCCTGGAGGGTTCGGTATAGAAAGGATGTTTTTATTGTGCTCTGGATTACCGAGTGTTTTATTTCGTACTGTTTATACTCGTAACGCGCGTTACCTGCAAAATATATATAGATAAAATTTTATTGCAAACGTGGCATTGATTCGCAAGGATATCGCGCGTCAATGGCACAATATTGGAGCCAAAATTGAAGAGGAGCATAAGCTCTAGCCGAGTCGTCCTTAAAAAAATAAAAAAACATTAAGTGAATCTAACCACTTGACGCAATCTCGGAGATAGACGAGCAGTAGCAACAACGCGCGCAAGGCTTTCCAAGCAGAGTCGAAACCGCATTCGTTAAGCCGTTCTCAAGGATTACGAAAGTAGAGTTTATATAGATGAGCAGACGCGGAGGATCGCGCGCTTTTGAAATTTCGTTGCGCTAAAAAGCCGCTTAAACACATACCCGCGTGTGTGTGTCTGTATATATATTATATGTATACGTGTACAGGAGGAATTTCAAAAAGAAAGTTAGTAGGGCGACGTGCCACAATATTTTGTTTCTCCGACGGATTCGTGGTGTCATCATAAATTACGACCTTTTTACGATCTATCTCCATGTCTGCGCGCTTATTATGTAATCCGGAGCTGATATATATTAAGATTTCGGTCAATATAAAGTATATGCTTTATATTGATACTTTATATGTGTACATAAAAAAGAGTGGGAATGTCGTCGAGGGATATATTGAGGTAACGATAAGCGCGCGTTAGTTAAAACATTTTCAATTAATAGTTCTATGAAAGAAAAAATTAATTACATCGTGTTTTCGTGTTCTCGTCTACGGTATTTAACGAGATTTCTATATACAGCCGCCACTAAGCGAACTGTATATTATATCCGTACGAGCAAACACAATTTTTTTTACACCGGACTTTTTTTGTTCCACAATACATCACACCGACGCGGCGTTTCGGGTCCACGACACGCGAATGCAAGCTATACAAGACGTGTCGATGCATTGTTTCTATAATAACGACTCTCGACGCGTTATGGCACTCCGCGTAAATTACATGCAGCGCCGCCGCCGTGCGCGAGAACGGGGACGAAAAGAAAAAACGTCACGGAAGAATATTCCGACGTGACCTGGAACACACGATGTACCGTTCGTATACATTCAGTCTCTTTTTCTTCCTCTCCCCCTCCTCTCGCAACTCGATCGCTGGGACGAAAAACTCTTTTCCCCTGTCCCCTCCGCCCGCAAGGCCGCTTATAATACACACACAGCTCCAAAAGAGCCGAGCACACGGCCAGGCGATATATTTTATACAGTAAGGTGAGAGAGAGACCTTGTTTCATTTTCCAGGTCAGCATCGCGCGAGTAATCTTCAAGAGCAGTCTCTCTCACCCGCGCTAGGCTATGGTCCTCACGCGGAAGGCGCAGGAGGAAGAGAGAGATGAGAGGAAACGGCAAAGTAGAAAGTGCGTTTGGTAAAAAGAAGAAAGTCTCGCGTGGTCGCGTTCGAGGAAGTGAAACGGGAGAGGCGCGCGATCGGGAGGACAAAGGGCGAGCGCGGGAGCAGCGAGTCTATATTGTGTCACTTTCTGCGCGAGGTTCGCCAAACGTAGCGCGCCGCGCGAAATCTCGAAAAACGCTGATTATACAGCGCCGTTGTATATTTTCGTATTAGCGACGAGGACAGGTGGTTGGATGTATAATTAAAAAGTTTTCTATTCACCGACTCGTTCAGAGGTGAGTATATAGCGTGTTGTTCGCGGTTTATATTGAAACGAGCGTTAGAACACGTTATCTCATTTCACAATACAAAGTTTGTTTGAACAACTGTTTGCCGTCCTCGTTATTAGACATTTTATTATTCTCGTTCGCGCGCGTGCGCCATCGAGTGTATATAGATATTACATTGGTGAAAAATACAGCTAAAACTTGTTCACTGTGTACTTTATTAATTGGATAATTGACGTAGTTTTGCAATCCCCATCATCTGCAGGCCGCATTTAATGAACCTGACATCAGACACGTCACTCAATTCCCCTCGAGTTCCTCTCGATATATCGACGCGCAGCCGAGGCAACCAAGAACTTCGCCGCCGCTAAGTATATAATAATAATCCCAAACCGTTCGCGCAGTTGATCAGGGAAGATCACCCGTGCGGGCTCACCATTAGTCGAGACAGCAGCAGCAGACGGTGAGCGCGAAACCCAAGTAATATATATATATCCTCATCATCACGGGGATGAGGGCCGCGAGACTCGCACGTCCTTCGTTGCGAAGGACGACTATATGGCCGTGTAACGATTCGTACGGCATGGATCCACGCTCTCGATTATGGAATCGCTCGCTGCTGCAAGCTCAAAGGCGTGGCGGGAGTGTATAAGCCACCCGCGGAGAGAGCGCGTTTATTAGAGCAGCGTAATTGCTTTTATTAATTGAGATATATGAAAGGGAAGGAAGACGGATAGGTTTCGTGGAAGATATGAAGAAGAAACAGCGGCGAGAGATTAATTGAAATTAATAGGAGAAGCGGACTCGACGTTTTCGAAAGGACGCCGTATATATACCATGGCGTGGAAGTCCTTCGGCGAGCTATAAGTCCAGGGACGGCTAGGAATGCCAATATTCGAGCGTTCGAAATTCGCCGTAAATAACACAGCAAAGATTTCGCGACCACCATCGACGTGATCCCTATATAATATACACCATTGCGGAATTTTTTTCCTTCTCCTCTATAAGCGTCGTATAAGCGTCCTTGGGCATCTCAACTTGCGAACAAAAAATAATATATACATATCTAATCTTCGAAAAAGGCGAACAAAACGTCCGCCGGCAAGAGCACGCGCGCGCGGCCGAAAGAGAAAGATCACTTTCTAATTTCTCAGAGAAAGGTCTTTAAAATTAGAAACGATTATAGTCCCGAGAGCGAGCTTCCTTTCCCGGCGTCTTCTCACACACACACACATAGCAGCAGCACGAAAGAGGCCGTGTTGCAGAGTTTTGCGCGCGTATACAAGTATGCAGCGAATGCGCATCTATATCTCTCTACGCCAAGTTCGTGAGCTTTATTAGGGCTCCCCCGAGAGCCGGAGAGAGAATGAACTTATCGTTAACCTCGATCCTCGAGCGAGCGCGATGTCACGGGGTTAACACACGTTTCTATAGCGAACGAGAAGAGCACATAACGAACTGTACCACTGGGTCGATAGCTCGCACGAGCTATTCGAGAACGCGTGACGGCTATCGAGAGCGGCCCGGCAACATAGACACACACAATCGAGCTCGCGGCCGGACCATAAACTGCCTGTCGAAATTTTTATCCCGCCGAGAGAAAGAGAGTATCACGATAGCTCTACTCCCTCGTCGATTCGGTGATATACTGTATATATGTATGCTAGCGGCTGTCCCGTTTGATTATTTTATATTTGCCGGTTATTGGGTGCGAGGTCCCGATTGAATATCGCGGATAATTAATTATATCTGTAGTTATAATCATTTAGATGGTGAGGTATGAATATTGATCATTGGTAATAAAATGTATACTCATTGTGCGCAAACGTCGGTACACTGAATATGCAGAAATTGAATAAATTCGTACAGCTCGGCGATTGACGAATCAAACCAATATATATTCGGCATTCCAATAAAGAAACGTATTGTATAAAATAGCCGGGCGGACGACGATTTTCGATCGGTATTATATATACTTAAATTCAATCACCTTCCATACGATCAACCTCACAACCGAATCGTCCCTAAATCGACCCGTGGAGAATAAAGAAAAAAAATGCAGAGAAGAAGCGACATCTATACCAGTAGGTGAAAAAGAAAATAGCCGAGGATGCGCATCTTCCGGGGGGTCGTCGAAAGGTGACTTTTCCGAGAAAAGAAGGGCATCCTCCGGTACACAGACAACGGAGGTACATTTGGGATTCGACGAGCGTCGTGGGTGGCAGATAAAATAAAAAGGAACACCCGGCTGTGTTTTCCCCCTTCGACTCACTCTCTCGGTCTGTCCCTCTCTCTCTCTCGCTTCTCTATTTCGTCTGGCCGAGGGAGCAGGCAAGTTTTCTCCCGGCAGATGCGAGCGGCCATATATGACGTGGACTTTATACTTGGGCTTCGTGTATCGCTGCGTGGTTAGTTTTATAGAAGAGTAACGTGGAGGAAAGAGTACGATTATATGCGAGTGAAGGTATGCCTGCGTGTCCTTTTATCCTCATATGGTTTCATTACTCGTGTATATACATTTCGGCTTAGCAACTGTCGGCGAAGGCGCGCGGCGATGGCACTGAATTTCGTTGATTTTTCCGCGTATTTATTTTCGGCCCGCTTATATAATAAGGGTAATGATTAATCTGTGTTTTCTATGGATGGCAATTCACGTACGACGAGATAATAGAAAGTTGATAGCTATACCAATCAGTGGTTTTTTATTTTCAACTATTATTGTCGTATAAGAATCGTTGCGTGGGAGTAGATGTATCAAAAAGCTGCAATGACTATAGGTGTCTTACCCTTCAGAAAATTAAAAACATAGAACGCGCGTGCTCTATTAGCAGAAACACTATTAACAGAATGTGAAAATACATAAATATAGAATAAGCTAATTTTTTGCCTAGCGGGCCGGAAGTACCACTTTCGCTCTCGGCGTCCGATCACGAATGTTGTATGTTCGGCCTCGGCGGCAACAAAATCGTATACGTACCACGGGAGCAAATAACGAATGCCTCAGATCGCATTACTATTTACATACGATCTAGGATATTCTTTACTTTTACTCCCTATAGCTCTGTAATATACTATATTCATACAGCATTCAGAGAATGCTATACAAAAATATATAGAAAAAATTGTAATTATTACTCCTATATTTATGGCGTTCGTCTTATGTATTTTCTATAAATTCGCTTTTTGTACTATTTATTTTCAACAATTGTGTCATTATGAAATTAACTTATTGTGTGAATATAATATATTTACAATACATAATACCTACATTATATTTGTATTTACAATGCAATAATACATTATAATAAAATGTATTTTGGTATTTTGAGTGTAATATTTCTGCTAATGGGGTAGGTGTGTTCTATTTTTAATTTTCTGAAGAATAAAATTATAATCAGCTTTTCGACATATCTAGTCCCACCCAAACTATTTCACTCATAATAAGGAATTTTGAAATAATACTCAAAGGACCTGCCGAGTATTTTTAAAGGCGCTTTTACGAGAGAGAAATTCTGTATATGTTCGACGGGAATTCCTGTGAAATCGACAGATTCAGGCATGTTATTTTTCACATAACCGGCGGTCTTGTGTACTTTCGAAGTCTGCTTTGTGAAATTCATAAACTACTTGCAGGTACAGATATATATATATACGCTACATAGGATCGCCCAAGTAAACTCGAAACCAATATTTTTAACCGTATATTTACTTGCGCGTGTATATATCGTTCAAGCAACATTCGAGTTTACTTTTAAAAACTTACGTACTTATGTACCCAGACAAAAATGCCGTATCTGAAAAAATTCACTTAAATTCCATTATACGACATTATCGTTAAAACTGAGCATTGTCGGTTACTATCATCTCCAATACATTCATCAAACTACTAAAGTATATATTCTTCCAAAAACTCGAAAAAACTTTTATATTCCTTCACCATCTCACCATACCTCCACCTCCTATCAGATACATCAACGAGCGGGATATAATCCAATCGCAGCCATCTCATCCGCAAAATGCCCGCGCGCGCATCTAATATACGTCGCAAATTTTCGCTAACGCGATAAGCAGCACAGAGCACCGGATAAAGCGCATATCCCGCGCGTCGTTTTTCACGGCGGAGCGAGAATGAATGGAGTAAGCCTTCGGGAGGGTGAAAAAAAGCCCGGACGAAGAGAGAAATGCCACGAGGGGACTGGAAAGGGCTGTACGTGCTCGGGGAATTCTCATGGTTCCATAGTATAGGATGAGCCTCGCTGCGGTGGAAAAAGTTTATCCGGTTAGCTGCACGCGCACGTGTGTGTATAATATGTGTGTAGTTCCCAGCGTATCGAACGATTTTCCAGGATAAGGAGATAGTTTCAGTGTAGTTTTTCAACTTTCAAATGCGCTGGGAAGCTTGAAATACTTTCCTTCGCGAAACAATGTCAACCGCAACCGTTCCCCGCTATTGAGATACTTCAATCTCGTGTAATTCCGAAAATCCTTATGTCGAATCCTTTTTACCATGCCAATTCTCGCCTGCTATGTATATATACACCGACGTACATAAAATCAGCTCTCGCTGCGAATAAACTTATATAGCATCGGAGAATACACCTAACGCATCGCAGGCAACTTGGGCCGTTGTGGGAGGAAGCTACGAAACCTCCACACATATATACTATATCCAACAAAGCTCTCTTTCTCTCTCCCTCCGCGCGTGCAGACACACGCAGGGGAGGAGCAAGGCTGCGGGCCAAGGGCGAGAGAGGACAACAGGGGCCAAGGGAGCCCTTTTTGCGCCGATAGTAAGCTGCGGCTCTCTCTCTCTCTCTCTCACTCCACCTCCGCACTTCACGATTCTTATTTCGCCGCGCGCGTACGCGTGCAGTAGTCATTGTTAGCACGGCCGGCATATGGCTGATCTTTTTCTATACTGCTGCCCGTGCAGCCCCCCTCGTGCAGGGCGGCAGCATTATCCGACTCGTTCGTCCCTCGCTCTCTCGGCATTATCCGTCGAATCAGTCGGGAAGACAGAGAGGGAGCGATGAAACGCGTGGCCCTGCTGGACTGTCGATAATAATCCAAACACACAGGACAGAGAGAGGGAGGGAGATGGGTATATTGTGAGAGGCGGTTCTTTTTTCGCAAGAGAGAGAGAGCTGGAGCGAGTATAGTGTACAGCGCAATTGACAGGGTAATCGTCATGTGCTTTTGATAGATCAGTCGAATGGAGAGTGAGTGAGCGAGTAGAGAAAGAGAGAGAGAGAGATAGAGCTGGCCATTATCATTTTCATTTGATTTTGCTTGTATAGATGGGCGCGCAGAGATGAGGGTGTGTATAATGGTGCGGCTGCATCTGCCGTTGTCAGGATGTCGATTTCACGGAGCATTAGAATTCAATGCGTCGAGCTAATGGAAATACATGACGCGTTTCGTCACTTATTCGGAATGATCGTAATTACAGGCCACGAATAAGCTGATAAAACTGTGAACATATATAGTCCCGAATAAAGTTTTTTTCGGATCCTCTTGGAACCGCCCAGAACTATAGCAATTCGCAGAATAACAAAAAAAGAGAAGAGAAATCCTCCTGAATATATAACAGCGTCGTCGCAAATCCCAGCGCTCCTTTTACCCGCACACCACTTTTCCGCCAGCGGCTCGAAATAATAAAACGTGACGCGACAAATCTTATTTACCCAGTGTAAGTACGGCTCTCCCTTCCTCTCTCCCTCTCTCTTTCTCTCTATGGAGCAGAGCGAGATATCGAGGCTCGAAAGTTATCCCCGGGAGTGCACCTCAATATACAGCGTCATAATACACTATACACGCGGGTGCTTTCCCGCGCGCAGATTTCTAGAATCGTGAGCTCTATAGCCATGAGCTATCCACTTTCACCGCAGCGCCGCGCGCGTCGGGAGAACCGATGTGAAATCGGCATATAACCTCTCCCTATTATCGTCGCGACGCCCACACAATAAAAGGCGCGTCGTCGCGCGAGGAGACATTTCGCGCTGAATGCCGCCGCCCCGCTGTAACAGCGAGAAACAGTGAAAGTTTACATGTATATAGGCGCACAAGTTTCAAGAGTAGTCTATGTATAAGCTGGAAATTAAGGAGGTGCTGTGCGTTGGGTAACAAAGAGTTGGTCCCCGAGGATTTAACCCTCGACCGCGAATGAAGCGCGTGTAGTATATATTGTATGTACGTGGGTTGTGATGGCGAATAGTGTAGTTTAGCGTAGAGTCTCGGCGTTTCTTTTTCTTAATTCTTCTCCTTCTCGCAGATGTTAATGGTCGTAAGTTACGGTCGTTAGTCGCGACGTAAAGAGTTGCTGAAATGAATTTCCATGACAAAGGGAAATATCGTCGAGCGCTAGTGCGAATATGTTTGAATAGTATAGTTTGACTGAAGGTTGAGTTCGTATTATAGCGACGTATTTTGTTCTTTTTCAATACGGGGAAAAGAAAAATTTCGTAAGAATTCTTATGATTTTCCAAGATAATATGACTTTTTATTAAATAATAATTTTTATGATATATCTCGCGAATTTCATGACAATTTTTTAACAAAATATCGCGAAGATAATTAAATCTTTTTATAAAAAAGTAAATTTAAAAAAAAATGTTTCTCCGCGAATTTTCTGAGAGTAAACGGGAACGCCGATGCGTATATGAATTCGATAGAATGATTTTCGAGAACCAAGTATAACGACGTATTGTTGCGAGAGCAATACAGTTCAAAGGCTTTCTCCTTCAGCTACAAAAATTGCTCGTATCACAATAACACGAATTCAACAATCGAGGACCCAATTCAACAGTCAACTCAATTCAACCCAATAACCTCCCTCTTTCACGTGAATACGTCTACTGACGAACTACCGTGTATATCCACGCAATTTCGTGCATCACATTTCTCACATACATATAACGCGAGCTCCCATTCCTCACATCACCGTACACCGTCCGCTGCGGAATCGAAGCTCAGCGGCAGCGGTAACCCGGGTAACTATGCCAGGGACTGTGCTGCTCCCCCACGCGCGTCGCCGACGCCGCTCTCCCACATCGGTTTTCGAGTAAAAGTACAGCGGCGCTGCAGCAGCGTCGGGCTCGCTTTCACTGTTCGCACAATCTTATCTGCGCGCGAGGCCGTGGCTGCGCTGCGCCGAAGGGACACGCGCGGGGGGCAGCGCGCGATGCCTCGGGGGAGATGGACGCACACGTGCACGGGGATATATTTGATGCGCCTTCTGCGAAGTAAGTTTCAGCCAGAAAGGAAGAGAGAAATTTCATATATTTATTTTCTTTTTGCTTTGCAAAACGGGGTGTAGAAGAGATGTGACGAGTTGCAATAGCTGCTCAGATGATGTTCGATTTTATTACAGCCGTGTTCTTGGATCGTATCGATCCCTATATAGCAGAAATTCATCTATATGAAATGTAATGGACAAAGAAGTTAGAAAAAATAAAAAATTATCGTAGATTAGAGAGCAGCAAAGTGCATCGGATGGATTACCGGAATGACAGAGAATATAAATATATAACGTTAACTAAAAAATCATTTGTTGTACTCATTCTATATGAATAATTCAGCAAAAATTTGCTGTCTCCATTTCTTTCTCATTGTCATAATAGCAAGTCTTCGATCTACAAGCCACTTCCAGCCTAAAGAAGCTGATAAGTTCTAATATCTTTAAAATACTCAAGAACAAGCTTGTGCTTTCCATCGAAAAACTCGTTCTATATTTCAATCTATTATATATGGCCGAATAATAGGGTAAAAAGCGTTCCACCGGGAGGTATAGAAAATGAACCAGAGAAATTCCCATTTTACAGCAAGTTTCTAATATAGTCAGTTATTATAGTTATAAAATGTTATAGATTTCCATACCAGGAGAGTCTTATAGTTATAGTATATAGTTAACATTACGTAGCAATGTTAATCACAAGAGACTATAGAGAAAACACGCGCGCTCTGAGAGAACCGACAATCATGTAGTTATTCGTGAATTTTTGTACAAACAAGCCGAGAGAGAGAAAGAGAGATCATAAAAGCCTCGAAAGAATTTCCATCAGAGGGAGAGACTGGCGCAGCGCTGCACGCTTTTCTTGCGCTGCACACGCTCGGGCGCCCGTTCGCATTGTTTTCCCCTCTCGGAAAATAATAACAGCATTGCGAAAACACGCACAGCAGCACGAGAGAACGCGTCTGCGCGCTACGTATACGCTCAATTTCCATAGCCATCGCGCACTCGCCAGCTCTCCCTTTTACAAGGGCTCCCGCGTTTATATATACTTGTACGCGCTCTTGCGACTACGCGTAAAACGATTCCACTTGTACCATATAAGCCAATGTATGTGTGTAAATGTACGTCTCATTTTTATTTCTCTCCGCAACCGGCGCTCTGATTAAATTGACTCGTCGTGGTGAAAGCTCCTCGCGGACGCTTTCGCGAACTTCCTCTCGTCGATAAGAGCGAGCGAACTTCCGCGTGCCGTCCGACCGGCCGGCGGCGCAGGCTACGGGCTTCTTTTTCCCTCCGCAGCTCTCACTTGCTGTAACAAAAGAATAGACCGCTAGACAGCACACCGGCGAATTACATAAGCGCACGCTGCTGCTGCTTTCACAAGTTGGGAAACGTTTCCATTTCACTGTATATATACATATACTCGCGAGCGGAATTCAACCTCCGCCGCTGCGCCCGGAGATTAAGTCGGGAGGGAGAGTTTGTTAGAGACGGATTTATATAAGTAACGTAATTTGCGCGCTTTCGAATGTATACTCACTTTCTTTCACGGGGAGAGAAGGTGCGAGCTATATATCCACGCTTTGCTCTGATCCCTATAGGGTTTTTATGGGTCGGTGCTTACGGGATGTTTCGCCAACACAAGAAAATGATGACCGCCTAACGCCGCTCTTTTCTTAGTGGCGCCTTGAGGAGAGAAACCGAAGGGAGCCTCTTGTGGTTCTCAATAAATTAGCCAAAGTGTTGCCGGCAACATAATCAGAGCAATTTATTCGAAAGTCATGCTTTGCATTCGTAGCGCATTTCTAAAAACAAAACCAAAGGAAAACGCTTCGCGTGTTTTCACGCACGTATTTCCCACGCGCGCTTAATGCAACAACACGATTTTTATACTGCGGACGGCTTTTAGCGTATAGCGAGAAATGAAAATCTAATTAAACTCGCCCCTTCACCGACATGCCTCGCTAATGCTCGGGCATCCATATACTGAAATTCGCAGTTTATTGAACCGCGCCCGTTGAATTGCAAATCAGCAAATATCTCTCTCGCTCTGAAAGTAGTAACGGCGGCTATATTATAGACGCTATTTTCGATACCACGAATTTCATTTAGGAGACACCGCCATGGTAGATTGACTAACGCGAGAGATGATGCTTATCACGGGATATCATGGTAGAATAATATACGAGCCCGAGACCTTGGTTTCTCTTTTTGTACAGAGATAATCCTGCGAAAAGTAGCAAATTTTCTTAAAAAAAGAAAAGACTCGCCGGATATATATATATGTGATATCTCGCGAGAAAGCGAGGGCGTCTTCTTCGTGTGGGAATTCTCGACGCGCTCTTGGAAAGTCGCGTGATAATACGGTTACGTCGCTCTCCCGACACAAAGATTTCGATTTTGAAAGTAAATTAGTTTAAACTTCGAGCGCTCTCTCTCTCTCTCCCTCGTGCGCGAGTGAAAGCAGAGAGGAGGCTGCGTTTAAATAAGCGCCGCCGTTAAAGTCCCTACGGATATTCAGTCCGCTGGAGAATCACAAAAGCGGCCTTTGACTCTCACGCGCGTCATTGTTCTGTGGCAGCGCATTACGAAATTTCGTAAAAGCCAATCTCTCCCCCCGGTTTTTGAGCGCCCCGTCGCGGTCCACTTTTCGGTGCGCGAGGTACCTCGAGATGTAAGTACTTATATACACTGCAATGTAGCGTATGCACACGTTTATATGTACGCGAAACTCCATTTCGGCGTGTTTATTAATGGAAGGTATAGAGAGGACTGCATGCTGCGGCGAGGGAAAGTTCCCTGCGGCAGCGGGAGAAAACAGCCTGCGTTTCAGGCTCTCTGCATTACATGATCCTTTCGAATTTTCCAGACGTATACACTATATACGCGGTATAGCGGGATTAAAGTTACATATCTATCCCGGTAAAATTCGGTCGTTATCCTCGTCTTTAAAAATCCAATATCCGCGTACATAAGCGTTATAAGCTTCGGGAGCTAATAATAAAAGCCGAGGCGCGTGTATTTTTTTCATCATTTTTCGTCTATAATACCGTATTTCCTCCTCATTCTCCCTCCTCCTCTCTCATTCTCTTCATTTTCAATAATTGGCCATTCGTGCATGCTTTTTCATTTTTTTTTCACGTCCACGCGCAGCATCCCTTTCATGAAATATCTTTCAATGCAGTTTTCTTCAGTTAACTTCTCCATGCCATATACCCTCTTCTTTTCTCCCGCTCGATACCACAGCGAAGGAATGGAATTTCCGTCGACCCTCTGTGATTCGATTCTCCAAATCGGATTCGCGCGCAACCCGAAGTTTTCAAGAATCTATATGCTCTGGATAGTTTTCTGATAAAAATCAGAGATAAACCGTCGCTTTTGCCTGATTCGTTGAAATAATATACATGCGGTAAAACCATCATATACATATAAACAGGGTTCGGAGAAAGGACCATTTCCATCATGTCGGCGAGTTGCCATATATACACTTTTGCGCAATCCTTCCTCTCTCGACGACGCAGTCG
Organism: Torymus auratus; assembly: GCA_900474315.1. NCBI lineage: Eukaryota > Metazoa > Arthropoda > Insecta > Hymenoptera > Torymidae > Torymus > Torymus auratus. Next base: position 7,472 of record UXGD01002749.1, on the reverse strand, counting down.
CCGGCGTCCGGGAGTAGCATATAACCTACATTATTCAATTGACCACTATTAAAAGGGAGCTGATGCAACCTCGGACTCTGCCTTACGAGTGAGGCGCCCGGAATGTCGCCCTTCAACGCCTCCTCGCTAATTCGTTTATTCGCTACTACATTTTTCTTCATCCTCCCTGATGACTCGCCGCAGTCAAATGCCACAAAAGCCACCTACATTAACACCGTAGAATCCTCAAAATCAACTTTTTAAAAGAAAACAACATAACCGTGGACAAACGCCCTGCAAAAAGATGCAGTAGCACACGTATATAATAATATATACATACATAAGAAAGCGCTCCTCTCGCGCTTCAAGTGGAAGATGGGAGGGGAGGCGCACACACGGTGGAGGAATGCGCGCCGCGGCACGTGGCAGGCAGCAGGCGGCATGTATGGAAGGAGGGAAAGAGAGTGTTATGCGGCTGCAGCTCGTTTTATATCGCTTCGCGCGTGTAAACGTCGCGGCTAATATCGATCATCGCGCAGTTGCTGCTGCTGCTGTCCATGACCCGCGAATGGGAGAGAGAAAGAAAAAGAGTGTGTTGAGGTACACATGAATGATGTGACAAAGCATGCTGACACATCTCGCGAGTGGGGATTTTCGAACACTGTGCTGTGCATGTGTATATATATATATATATGTGTTGCTAATCGTGGGCGTGTAAGAGCTTTCTACTGTTAGGCGAAACGCGCAGAGTTTGGTATATAATATACGGTTTGATTTGGCGAGCGCGGAGAGGATGATTCTTAAATCGAAGAGATTGTCGGATACTTTCTTCCGACGTTCTGCGTAACGCGGTGAGGCTATATAGGTAGAGGCTCGATGAGAGGCGGTTTTCTATGTATATATATAGGTAGGTGGGTTGTGCGGCGCCCGAGAGCGAGCCTTAAGCCGGGTATATTGGTGCTGAGCAGACAGAAATCCGACGGTGTAAAACGGAAGAAGGCGGCTTTGGAGGGAGTAAGAGTTCAAGAGGAGGTTCAGAGGTTGTTTAGGAATTACTGGATGGATTTTTTCTTTTTACAAGTTGTAATGGAATATAAAAAATTTGTACGATTCTTGAGTATCTTTTCTTTTTATGAGTTTACCGTAAGAAAGGTAAGCAACTTTTCCGTGAACACTTTGGACTGTTTGTTGTTCCAAACCAAAGTTCTCAAGTCGAAAACGATTAGTCCTTTTCATTTGTTAGTCTTTCAACGTTGTAATTTTTTCTGTAAAGGTCGAATTTTGTCGAAATAAAAGATTTTTTTAAAAGAATTTTCGAATTTTTGACGGTATCATGATATATTATTCGAATGTTTTTGCACCCATAAAGAATCAGAGCGGCTAAAGAACGAAAAATTCTACGTTGCATAAAATTAGAAGGGCTGATCGGGAATTGCAATGGCGACAGTAGTCGAAGCATCAATGATGCATTAAATCCCGGCTGCCCCACGAGCATTTATCACGTTGTAAGAGATATAGTACGTACACTTTTTTATTACACCTACGAACGCAATTTCACGGTTAGCCTGAGCAGCGCGAGCTCGCATGGGTGAAAGGTAATATTTTTATATAAATTAAAGTAAGAAAGCATTTATTTCGCTTCAAACAACTTTTATTGTCGGTTACATGTTCACCTGATTCAAAAACCTTTTCATACCACTTGAATAAAAAAAAAATCATACTTTAGTATATATAATATTCTAACATTCGAGAAAGAATTAAATAGATGTCAAACCCAATCGCCAAAACCTCTTCTTTCCCTCCACATACACCTATCCACATGTATAATAATTCCCCACATCACGTCATCGTCAAAAAAATATCGTCATTCCGCTTTTTCAATCCTCTCCTATACACTGCCACCACCTCCTATCCTTTATAACCCTCTCCACAATCAGGTCACACCTGAAGCCTGCCGTGGCAAGGATAGAGAGCTGACGACACTATACCGCTATACTGAAGATCGATTGAGCGATTGTCTATTATATATAGACACACGGGCCCCTATACGAAGGCGTGAAGAGCGCTACCGCTGTTTTAGAATGATGGAACGCGTGCCGAGAGCGCGCACATATATACACGTATATACACGTGGGTGCGGTCCATCGCGGATAAAAGAGAGAGAGAGGGACAGAGAGAGCGGGACATGACCTCGTCGTCGCGCGAGCGATTGAATAGACCCGTCAATGCTGCCTCGCTTCGTTAAATTAAACAGACTCTCTGCAGCGTACAGCTAGTGTCTCTCGCAGATGTGGACGTGGTACATACATATATATACGACGAGCTTTCGCAAGGATATAGACAGCGTGCGTTGATGATGAAGTTTGAGGATATATTGATTTTATTATTATCACGAAGCGATTCGTGGTATTATAGAAGGTGATAACGACATAAACTTCGAAGTGGTACATAAATAAAATTTTCAATTATTATCATCCAGTCACAGAAAGACATATAGAGAGCTCGATAAATACATCCTTTCAGCAACAGTATATATATACATTCCTCCGACGATTTACCGCGTTTTAATCTTGCACATCACTACAGCGTGCACTCATCCTCTCTCTCGGTCTCGTCGAAACGACAACAGCAACGCCCGTAAATTGTGCAAAGGCAATTTTCTCCTCGCAACTTTCTGCGCGGACGACTCGAATTTCGCGAGCGAGCGCCGATATGATGGCGGCAATATACGCGCTGCCGATGTAGGTTACCGGCGAAAACTGCTTATTGAGCATTTCGCCATGAATTACGTCAGCGCGCGCGCGCGTCTCGAGAGTTTGGCGGCCGCGATGATTTCTACAGAGTATATAACAGCGCCGCTCCGCGAGCGTCAACCTCGCCACATTATATACACGTCGCGTCGTGCAAAATGACGAGCCGCCGCCGTTCTCTGCCTGTTCGCGCAACTTGCTCATAATTTCTAAAACATTGGCGACCGATCGAAATGGGTTGTAGGTATATACAACGATTATGTGTCGGTTGCAGTTCGTGCAACGCGCGCGCGCGCGCTTTCTACGAAACGGTGCGCGCAAAAAAAGAACGACCGACGTACTCGTGCATATATAACTGCAACCGATTGTTTCAGACAGCGGGAATTTGCAAACCGCGTGTCTCACCGTCGCGCTTTGGAAATCGAAAATAAGCCGGTTATACATCGCGCTTACAGTTTTTCTTATAACCCTGGCTTATATATACATGAGAGCTGCATGCGTATGTGTTACAGCGTGGGTATTGCGCGTTTGGCAAGAAGTGGACCGCGACCGAGTCTTATCGCCTGCGTATATTTCTCGCGCGCCGATCAACAATTTTGCGCGTGAAGTGCATACGCGCGCATAGGAAAAGTAAAAGTCGATGACTGCTTTGAGATTCATATATATACGCACACGAGGCGTTCTGACGTGCACGCTTTACGATGATGTATCTTATTTGCATATCTGAATAAATATAATAAACGTGACCATCGAGTTGTTTGTCCACGGATGCTCGTCGACAATTCACTTATATAGTCAGAAAGACGAATGTAATTCAAAATTAATATATAGAACATTGGGTAAGTGCGTATATTAAGGTCTATAACGATTTTCTATATTCTTGAAGATTAATTAACGTCGTAAACTCACTGGTGAAATTTCGTATTTTCGTCGGCAAAGGAAAGATTAAATAAATAATTCGCGATAATGTCGAAACCCGCGGCACAGCTATACGACTTTAGACACTATATTGCGCGCCACACTCAAGCATAATAACAGAGAAATACACTTTGCGCGTATATTTGCCAGCTTGATTTCGTCTAGCAGAAGAGAGAAAGAGAGAGGGAGAGAGAGGAAAAGATCGCTCGGACTGCGGTTGGAGACACTCACTCTGGACCCAGAGTGAAACAGGGTATTATATACACGTACGTGCAGCTATGCGCACTCTATCTCTCTCCCTCTCGCCCCCCTCTCTTGACTCAGTAGAAAACACTTTCGCTAGTTCTTCGGTACTTTTCTTTGCCGTGCTAATAATTTGCGAGTACCGCGAGATAGGCTGCAAGCGCGCGTTTACTTACTTATCCCTCAAATGTAATTTCGCGCTTTTTCTTCCTCCTACTCCTCCCCCCGTTATAGGCGAATAATTTTCACTCGCGCTCTCGGGATAGGAAAAATGGAAAGGTAATTTCCACAGGCGATTCTACGCTCGCGGAAAACAATCGCGGGTTACGGGCTGCAGTGTATATATCATGTACACAGTGAAACTCAAAAGTCGTGAAAGTGCCGAGAGCGAGCGGCAAAGGACAATTCGTCTGGCTTTCACAGCGCGAGCGAACGGGCGATTGTTATTATCGGGTATAACGAGCGCGCAAAAAGGTATACGGTAGGTGCTCGGGTGAAATTCGGGTACTTGGCTCCGGGAATTGGCAATATAACTCGCCGAGAGGAGCGGGGAATCGAAGGTTCGATAAGGCGCCCGCGTCGCGCGGGAAAGCAGAAACGTGAGAACCCCGAGAGTATAGATATGACGCAAGGAGGGGAAATATATAGCGCGAAAACGGCGCGCTGGTAAAAGAACAAAACGAGATAGTTTCTAGCGATGAAGTTGCGCGATATACTGTTTTAAAGGAAATTTAAAGTTTGAATTTGATAAAAATATTTTGTCAATTGTGTAGAGTTAAAAGAAGAAAAAAAGAAAAAACCCAGGAATGAATAAAACTTATAAGCTCGAGCCAAGGCTGAGATTCCAACGAAGTTTCCTCAAACTGTTATTCAAGGCTCACTTCGAAGAGATCAATGTACTTTTCGAGCTACCCAAGAACGGCCGTAAACAACGTTCATCATTGATTATCGAAGGGAGAAACTCCTGCAATCCTTGCCCGACAAACTCGCGGTGAAAACGTACGCCTGGGTCGAAAAAAATCATCTCGCAAGTGAAAAGGACGAGAGAAGTAGGTAAAAAGAGCCCAACAAGCATCGACAGACGCGCGTCGCACACAGCCTCGTTACGAACATGCACTGTGTGTTTCTGCGAATGTATCGGCGCGCAGATCCGATACGTATACCGCGACGGGGAGAGAAAAGAGCATTCTAATTTCGCCTAGTTGAGTCGGTTAGTTAGTTACGGTCGCCTACTTGCGCGCGAGCGGGCAAACCGTGTCGGCGATATAGGATTACCAGTTGGCGCGTTACTTTCTAAGCCTCTCCGAGCGCCGAGAGCGTCTGACCCAAACTCGAGCGCGAAACATAACCTCCCACGCGCTCGATTTCCCCCCACGCGTTCCGTTTCTCTCGATCCTAGAAGTAGAATCTTTTTTTCTTTCTTTTGCAGCTTATAGCTGATCCTGGAGTGTTTTTCGAATAAATTCGCGATACCTGCGTTGTTACGCATAGTCTCGTGGCTAATGACGCTTGAAGAGGTAAGGTGGGCGCCGTTCTATTTGACATTTTACGGGAGCTGAAAGTCCTTAGCGGGCTGCACATGCTAAACTCAGGCATGACACATAACGCGAAAAATGGAAAACAGGTTAGCGGGTGCAAAACGCGGCTTATTGCATCAATACAATATAATATACGACGACGGCCGTAAACTAGTTTCGAGTTGTAATATTTTAATGCACCACGACCATGCGCACCGCGCGTTTATTCGGAATGCAATATACCGAACGAGGGCAGCGCGCGCGTACACGGCAGCAGAAAGAGACGAAGAATAAAAATAAGCAATGAATGTACATCCGGTGTGCGCTGAGGCGCGCGCGCGCGCGTACAGGCTTATACACACACACACCCACGCGCGCGACTCCTTTATCTCCCCGTCGAACTGTATTCCAATGACGAAACAATGAGAGAGGAGGTCGATTGAGGACGACTCTCCGCACACGCTGCAATGTAAACATCTCGTTATACTCGACGCTGTAACCTTTCCTCCATTAGCTCTCTCTCTCTCGTTCTCTCTTGTGCGCTTACAAAATTCTTCAAGAAGCGTCATCTCTATTTCAAACTGTATATATATATATATATATGTGTATACGCGCTGCACCAAGGGACTGGATACTCTTGAGACGCGCTAAGGCGGCGGATGGAATTACACGCCTGCCCGCTAGTGCAGTAGTCCACTCAACGATTATTAATAGGAAAATGTGTTAAGGATGGCTTCGTGTTATATGCATTATTTACACCGCTGGGATGTATTTTCATTTGTCCGAAAGACCTCGTTCTGCATTTTCCTTCGTGAGAGAGGCAGAATCAGAGAGAGAGAGAGGGAGAGAGAGAGAGAAACTGTGTGTTGAAACTGGATTGGCGAAAAGAAAAAAAATCTGCAATCTGTGCACTCGATCTCCCGGCGTCTGCGATCGTTTTCTTGCGCGAGAGGTCGACACATCTGGCCAGCAGCCGTGCGTGCGCGTGTGTATATGCATAACGTTAATGGTTCTGATCTCATTATTGAACAGACCTTAAAGATCGAACGTTTTTCGAAGGTAAGAAAAAAAAAGATAAGTAAGCGCCGTTTCGATTTCTTTTGTCATTTAATTGAAAGTAGAGCGAATTAGTTCGCAACTTTACAGCCTCGCGTAAACCACTTACGCCGCAGATGGGCACACGCACTCACGTGCGTAGCCGACTTCTTGGGTGTTCCGAGCTTAGAGTTCAGTCTGCTTCCTCCCTCCTTCTCTCTCTCTCTTTCTCTCTTCCGACGACATCAAAGACTTGCGCGCGTTATGGCTATACCGGCAATAATCTTATTAATATATAGAGAGCGCGTACTTTATTCAATTAGCCGCCTATAAAATTATACAATTATCTGAAAAACTTTACCATAGTAGAAAATAAAACACTGAAAGTTTTATTTACACGCTTGTGTGTGTGTGTGTGTGTGTTTATACGGCGGAGGCCTTGTCAAGCCGCGTGGTAATATACACAGGCGGCGAGTGACACGCTTTAACATTCCATAATGATGCTAATGTACGACATTATTTATGCCTCTAATGAGAGACTGCAAAGGCGGCCTCGCAAGGGAAGCAAATTGTCTGTACACATACAGAGAGATACACACAACGAGCGTGCAAGCTCGCGTTCCTTTGGCAAAGCGTGACACACACGCATACACAGACACAGACGCGCGCAAACGAGCGACTGCAGCGCCTTCCCGAATAACACAATAAACTAATGGATTCCCCCTTGACGGACGATTGCACTTTAAATTCCTGCGCTGCGCTTATACGAGAGACAGTGGGAGAGAGAGAGAGAAAAAAAATCATCATGCCTCTTCTCGCGTCGACCGACTAAAGAAATATAAATATTTCTTTTTTCCTCTCATTTCCAGCCGCGGTGCCATCAAGAGAATATAAGCGGACCCTCTCTGCGGACGAGTACAGTAAAACGTACAGCCCTCCACTACACACGCACACACGTATATGAGGAAATCTCAAAAAAAGTAGCTCTTATCGGGAGTCACAAATGTTAAAAATTTTTTTTGAAGGCACA